>JAPYZU010002761.1:0-12360 GCA_030523005.1 Tryphoninae sp. B BG-2022a
CACCCTCGTATAGCTTGAAAGTTATAAGGGTGCAAACGTTGCATGGACCACCCTGTATCTATATACAGACGCGTATACCACTCTTCGGTTTTCTCATTCGATATCCAGCGAGATGTCGGTATCCCTTTCCCATCATCCCGATAGCTATGTTATTATCCCGTGGATTAAATTGACTGATTGGGGATTTCCTTCGCTTACTTTTACAGGAGGACAAAGATCTCGTCCACGAGTTTGTTCAAAATGACGGATTGGCGTGTCTCATCAAGGTCGGCAACGAGGCCGACCAGAATTACCAGAATTACATATTACGGGGTGAGTTCGACATATTTTGTATCATTACAAATTGGGTCTTGTTTATATGTGAAAAAAAATATTCGTTCCCACTTTTTATTTTATTTTTTTTATTAAAACGAATGAAACATCGGTGTGACGTATTCATGGAGAAAAAAGATTTTTTCCATTTCGTTGTGACAACACCTCGCGACGATTCGTTTTCCCATGGCTATAATCGAGATGGATCGAGCTACGTAGAACGTAGGACTTTTTGACTTTGTCGTGCGAAAGAGCGTCGAAGCGTCGGAACGCGCGGTGTTTACGAGGAACATATGTACATATATGTATTTACATAAATATATATATATATATGTATGTATGTATAGGTACGCCCGACAGCGAAAGAATAGATCTCGCAAGCTTGCCGCTGCTTTCATAAATCTACGCGGTATGATACAAGCTCGAGGCCGCGCGTACAAACGCGCGCTTACTCGGTATAACTAATGGTCCGAAAGTTGTATATATGGTTTCGTAGTTTAATTAAAGTTCGTTCGTCCGTTAGCGCGGTTCCATTTAAAGTGTCGAAACTAAAAAAAAAATATGCTGCGCGCGCGCGCGCGCGATACGGCAAGGGGGTGGTATTGCGGGCGAGAAACGCGATTTAGTCGCTCCGGGGAATTGTAAGAGCGAGCGTTGATTAAGCCGTGATAATAATTCCCGGCTGTATAATACGTACGTACACGTACCGTCCAGAACTCCGGTTAATGACTCTTGGGAAGGCGCAGAAACTCAAACCAAGTCTAGATAATTTAACCGATCGGTCCCACCGGTGAAAAAGCTCCGCTCGGTTTTCCCAGTCCTATATTTATACATTATATACGTTTAATAGGACATTTCGTGTCAACTTGATCGATGTCTCCGTACCCAAAGCTCTAGGATATCTTCCAAAATCCGTTTTGACCTTTGCTTTTCAATATTTTTGATGGTTTTGTTCGATTAATCAAACTTACTTCGATTAAAAAAAAGAAACAGAAATTAATTCGCTCCAGCGAAAAGTAAACGAATAGTGGGCAATTCTGCCGAGACTGACCAATGTCAGTCGAAATTTCCTCAGGGTGTATTGGCCCAGTAAACTCAGCGTTGAATTTATTTTTCTCGTTTTCAAACATTAATTGAGGGAATTTAGAGAGTTAATTGAACTGCAAGGCGCGTACATGTTCTATGGAAAGGCTCTGATGCACGTTATAAACTCTCCCCGGTCCTCGTAAACGTCCGTTACGTTTCATTACCGAGAACTGGAGTATTTGAATTTTCCATTTCGGTACAAACTTCTGATGAGTGCTCGAAAATTGTCCACAAAAACGAACAGTGATATGAGAGATCAACGTTTTCGTATAATATGAAAATACGAAGCGTGTAATTATAATTTGCATCGTCTTGTAACGTAGCGTTGTTTGAAAATTTGTCTTTGCTATTTTAATTTAAACCTTTATTTGTCGATTAGCTCTTGGCCAGGTGATGTTGTACGTCGACGGTATGAACGGTGTTATGGAACACGGGCAGACCGTTCAATGGCTCTACACCCTGATAGCGAGTCGTTTTCGCCTGGTCGTCAAGACAGCTCTGAAGCTCCTTCTCGTATTCGTCGAGTACGTCGAGACGAATAGTTTGTTGCTCGTCAGAGCTGTAAGATCGGTCGACACGTCACGTGGTATGATACCATGGACGAACGTAATGCGATTGCTCAAAGATTACGATGCAGCTGACACCGAGCTTCTCATATACGCCACGACACTCGTCAACAAATGTCTCAATGGCATACCCGATCAAGACACGTATTACGATCAAGTTGACTGTCTCGAGGAGCAAGGTATCGAGGCGATAATACAGCGTTACATGTCGAAACAAGGCACGGATCTCGATCTGCTGCGTCAGTTTCAAATTTACGAGGCCGTACTTCATCATGAGGATGGAAACGAGCGAGGCTCGCCTATTAGACAGCTCGACGATAATATCAGGTAGGAATCGTCTAATTGGAAATTAAATGATGGGAACAATATTGTATTCACAGGACTGAGAATGGAATCTAATGTTCGTATGTTTTCTGATGATAGAAAAACTCTGCGTAATCGAAAATCCCTGGTGGATTCTCACGAGCGACGAAAATCGCGGAGACACTCGACTGGAACGTCACCTTTGTCGATGTCACTGAACGCTCGTCTCAGCCCGAGACTGAATCATTCGCTTGGTCTAAATTCTCTAAATGGCACGCTGAATTCGAGTCTACCCGATGACGACGACGAATCCAGCAGCTCGCAGAGTTCCCAGGGGCTTGGTGAGGTGCAGCTTAACGGCAGTTACAAGGAAAACAAAGCTGGATTTCCAGGTGCGTCTGTTTCCCTGTAAGAATGTAGAGTAACGATGAAAGAAAAGTCATGGATGATTTTATTGAAAACTTCGCATTTTCTTGTTTACATCAGCTGACGTTGGTGTTACGCCAGCTCTTAGAAGGCGACGGGAGCGAGCCGAGCGACAGCGCAGTTTCATAAGAGAACAGCAGGAAGCTACAGCCAACATGCGAGCTTCCATTGGAAATCCCGATGATCAGGAAGGTAGGAAGTGTCTCAGTTCGGAAATTGTAGCCAAATACACTCCACGCATTCTTGCGTGAGAATTAGATTGCGTCACGTTGAAATGACACGAATGTCTCGAATGGAAATATTTCTCTCATCCGTCTGTCTCTCTGTCATGGAAATGAGAGAGTTTTCACTCGTCGATTCGGATAACATTGTACGACAGAGGGGAGTCTCTTTTGTATTATTCTTCGCGACTGTGCACTTTCTGTATTGCCTCATCCATTTATCGTGCACTCTACATGCGAATTTCTCTCGTCTCTCGTTCCTCCGTATAGAATGTTTCTAGACTCTATTTGCATTTTCGTTGAAAGATTTCGCGGCAGCGTACCAACGGAACCGAGAGCACCGTTCGAGCACGACGCCCATTTCCTATTTCACAACATTCCAATACTCGATGCTACACGTCCATTTGTACAAAATTTATGTCTCGCATGGCAATAAATCCGATAAATTTCACGATGCCCCGTACAGCTTCGAGGGAAAACTTATTCTTGTCGTATTTAAAGAAAAAGAAAGAAGAGAACATTTAAACTAAAATCATGACAAAATGATTTGTATTCGATTATAAAGCTCCTTTCGCATCGAACGGCATGAGATTCACGAATGGTTCGCCCTACGAGAGAAACGCTGATTCCCCCTCGAACAAGTTATCACGTGCAAACAGTCGTAAGGATCTGACCCCGTTGATGAACGCTGCCAACAAACTCGACTCCGAGGAGAAGAAACCTTGGTACGGCAAGAGTCCGGACGAGGGTGTGGAATGTGACGAGGGCAATCACACCGATGAGGACGAGGATCGAAGGGTGGTCGTGCCGATCAAGCGAGAAGGTACAGTCAAGGATTTGACACAGAAATTGGCAGCTCAGAATCTCATACCGAGTAGCCCCGTGGAGGACAAAGTTTCGAGGTAAATCGAGAAGTAACGATAAAATTTATACAATCTCTTCCTGTTCAAACGAGCCCAGGAAATAGTTCATTGCGATTTTCCGTTGCCTTATTTATAACAGGATAGGGGACATGAGCGGTTTGATATCGAAGGCCAAAGAGGGCTTGGCAAAGTCAAAATCCAAAGCCGACGTTCTCAAGTCACCGACGGGTGACAATCTGCCAAAACTGACCGAGGTCAAGAAATCCGAGAACGAGTTACACTGGGAGGAACTCGTGAATCAATTGAAGAGACCATTGGCATTGTGCGATCTTGACTTTACGGATTTAAATTCGGACGACGAGATCGACGTTCTGAGTCCGGTAAACGTGAGCAACGGTGTACCACCACCGCCACCACCTATGGTCACGAGCCTTCCCACAGGATTTTGCCGCGCTCCACCACCTCCCCCACTCGGAGGTCGATTTCCACCACCCTTTCCAAACGGTCCACCCCCGCTATTCGGCGTCAATCTCAAGTCAACGAGATCGGGCAATAATAACACCGACGCATCACCAAAAAATCCAACCACCTCCAATCCATCTACCACCAGTCCTACAAACGGTCCAGCTGGCATTACCAAGAAGAGCAAAAAAACCGTCAAACTATTCTGGAAGGAAGTACGCGATGATCCCATAATACTAACGCGTCTGGACAAGAACAAGATGATATGGGACGAACTGCTTCCGGTTCCTGTGGACACGCAGAAGCTCGAACATCTCTTTGAGAGTCGTGCGAAAGATCTCATCACCAAGGTCAGTCAAGGTCTACTCTTCTACCTTTTAGTTTTCTACTTCTTTCCATTTGATTTCCTTCATTTAGTTAAATACGTAGGAATGAACAAAATGCGGTCGCTATTTATTCGAAATGTCGAAACGAACTTCGACTAACGACGTACGGTTCGGGTGAGCTTACTGTGACGTTTCGCACACACATACGCGCGCATACACGTCGGGGATCTTTTTCATCGTGTTTATACGTCAGCGCTTCGAACGGAAGCCGCCGGTTAGACGAGGTAGAACTCACAGTCGTTGGCACTGCAAATGGGAATGCGTATTAAAGGGGATAGAGTTACTCCGCTCTACGCCCGACGCACTTTGTCGATGTAAGCGGTGAATTCTCAAGGACTCTTCTTTCACTCTTTTTTTCTCGGGAGCTAAAACTTTTACGATTTTTCTTGGTATTTTCTTTGACGCCCCTTCAGACAGTCCCGGGTAATTGGATCGAGTGTCTAAATTCTTTTTAGCTACGGAAAACGACGCGGTGTTGTAACGCCGGAACACGTGTAAAAACAGGCGTCGATGTAGATTTTTTCATAACAAGATTTTTCGGTAGACGTTGAAACGACGCTCGGTATCGTTAGCAAACTTATCATCGCGGAACTTGTTACGACGGCTCGAAATTCGACGTTTCGCCAAAGACCTGATATTTTTTTTTACCACGTAATATTAGTTCGGCGGTCCTTTGAATTTAACTTTTAATATATATTCGTGGCTGGATTCGTTTTTCTTTCCAAACAACTCAAAACCGTTGATTAAAAAAAAACCAAGCGAGAAAATAATTCGTACAATAATCACCTAATTAGTATAAAATAATCGACAAATGGAACGACCGATACGGCTTTATATCGCTCGGTTCTCTCAAATTACATGCAACATTAATGAATCAGTCTGGTCGTATGATCGATAGAGGCAAGTGGCTCGGTGCATATACGTAATATTACCCCATCTCGCTAATAAAACAGCCCAACATTTTTCGCTTTGATTACCACATTGGAAAATATGAGCTTTCAATTATTTTATATATTTCCTTTCTTCCCGTTAACGAATGAAATTTAGCGATTCAATGAAGAGCAATTCTGCATTCGAAATAAGTCGACCGAGGCAAATGTATATATGATTTTCATACACACACACACACTTACACACATATATGTATATACAATATATATACTATATATAAGTCATTTTTTTATTAAATTTTTTTTATGACGAGAGAAATTCCATTTCTATCGCCTCACTTGACGTCTGGCAATGGCTAATTACTTCGAGACCCGTAATTGCACGCCTGGGTTGTTACGCGTAGGCGGTGGTTGCCGCACACGCCGCGAGTGCCACGGTAACACCACCCTCGTATTTATATTACACGCTTTTTCTCGTGCCAGAGCTTCACAACCATTTTACTCACGCTCGAGAAAAGCCAGCCATTTCTCACTTTATTTTTTTTGTCTCCTCTCGTAGCACGCGTTCGCTTTTCGCTATTACGTTCGTTTCCGTTTTCTTTCTTTTTCTCTTCCTCTCTCCATCTCCCACTCTCTCTCTCTCTCTCTCGCTCTCTTCTTTATTCTTCTCCCAACCTTGTCACCCCACTTTTCATGCTTGTCACGCGGATAAGCAGTATTTGAATCTAGCGTACAGAAGACATCAACGAGTACCCGTGTACATTGTATACGTATCTTGCATACATCTATACGTGTCTATTATAAATACCAAGCTCGTATTTTGCGCACGAAAGAGATCGAGGTGGATGAACGCGCGCAAGTCCCTCGTGCAAAAGAGTTTATCGCGTGTAACCGTAGAGACTTATCCGCCCGCCTTTCCCTCGAGTATGAATAACATGAAGACTCTCGTTTTCACGAAACTTTCTTCAATGAGAGTATTTTTATTTTCATCACGAAAGTCTCGAGAAAAACTCTTCGCAATATCGCACGATAAATGAAAAATCCCGGAAATTCTGATAAAATTCTTTCATATCCGAAAAAGGAATATTATATACGTTTTATTTATTTTGTTTCGTCTTCAGCATGTTCGTAACATAAGTGAGTTTCGATGCAGCAAGCTGCGTGTATTGTTTCAAAGTTTTCTTCAAGATTCATCGTCTTTCAAACTCGTTCCAAGGATCGTAGACATCCGCGGTTGGAAAACAGAAATTCATTCGGCAAAGTGTCGAAAGATCGTATCCGACTGATGCGAAATAAATAACTTGGAAAGTTTCGTGATATTCTCTTGTCTTCTCGAATATTTATGAGTTATATCGGAGCAAAGCCGGGTCGCTCGAGTGAAATAAATTGATATTTAATTTATAAATAAATTAACGAATGTTCGATAATTGATTAAATGTTCGTATTTGTCAGGAAAGTTGTCTCGATACTCTTGAAGTTTATCAGCGCAACGGTATAATATATCGATGTGTATTAAATACTTCGGAGACTTTCAGCCTTTGATAAATATGAAACTTTATACCCAAGTAAAATGAGAAACTTTCAACATGTTATCATCTGACGCTCGAGGGCTTCTATTCCTCTACCCTTCCTCCTTGTTGATCCTCGCTACGTGAGTTCATGAGAACGTGAGAGATGCGTGACTGTACTGGCCTAACGAAAATGAGATCGATATTGAGAACGGATATATAGAGCTTAATTGATTGATAACGGTACGTGACTCAGCGACAATGTAATAGCTACACCGACCGAAACTTTATGATAATGCGAATTATGCGAGCGAGAAATTACTCCAGACGATATAAATATAAATCTGTATAGAAATGTGAAGTAAGAAAATATCCTCTTAGCTGGTACGTCGAATGGTGGTGGGTTTATATTAGCAAACGACTAATCTGTTCTTGTATTCTTTGCAATATTGTTGGTGCTCGCACGATACAAAAATGGCATGGTGGAATTTTACAGGAGGTGAGTGTTCATTTTTTCATAACTTTTCTCTCTTTCTTTCGTTAGTTTCTTTATTTACGTATTTCTTTTCTCAAATTTGGGAGCTTCTTTTCTTTGGATTACTCTCGTTGTCCAACTCTTTTAATATTGTGCAGTGTAATGTCCCTCAGCTATTCGTAATATTTGTTTAATTTTATAATAATTATTTCGCATCGGAAAATGTATCTCTTATCTACCTTACTCTCGAACTTTATTAATCCGTTAATCACACACATACACGCACCGACAATGTCCTATATAGATGCACGTTTCTATGGGAAAACGGTGCGGCGAAGTTTATTGGGCCCGGAGGATGGTGAGCAGTTTGTCCAACGTGTCCTAGATACACATTGGTAGGCGTCGAAGCTCTCAGGAGAGAAGCGCCCGAGCCATCCCTCTTATGCTCCCTCTTCCTCCTCGTTCCTCAAGGTCAAACAGGATCAAACGGTCTGAGGAGGAGGGTTGCAACTCCATCACGCTCCAAATCGTCCCGACCATTCCCTGCGCCGTTTCCATCGTGGTGTTTCCGTCGTTACAACCAAACACACTAAACGCACGATCTCCAAACACTCTTAACACGCTCGATAAACCAAATTGCTAACAAGAACATTTGCCCGAAAATGGAACAACGCAATTAATAATCGAAAGTCCGTCCCATCGCGAAAAGAAAAAAGAAGAAATGATTATTTTCTTGTTTAACGACTCGTCTTTCCGTTTGACGAGCAGAAACAGCAGGAGATGAATAAGAACAAAGAAATCATCGTTCTGGATCACAAGAGATCGAACGCCATCAACATCGGCATGACGAAACTTCCACCCCCGAGATCGATTAAAACTGCAATTTTGAAAATGGACGCGACGATCATGAATCGCGAAGGCATCGAGGTAAGCTTTCAACAAACGAATCTTAAATATACAATGTATTTATATATTTGTCAGGGAATCTTTCTACAAAATTTCTCGACGTGGATTTATATAATACAATTATATTCAGTATTGCTTTATTGGCTAGGTTGCTATTTCATTTCGCTCCGTTTTTTATGTTTCTACATTTTGTGCGTGTGTTCTGTTTTTTCTTTTTCTCCGGCAATTTTACGTAGAAACTCTTAACGATGTTGCCGACCGAAGAGGAGAGATCCCGAATTCAAGAGGCGCAGGCCGCCAATCCAGATCTTCCACTGGGATCGGCCGAGCAGTTTCTACTCACGCTCGCGTCCATCTCGGAGTTGCCAGCGAGATTGAAACTTTGGGCCTTCAAACTTGACTTCGAAAACTCTGAGAAGGTTCGCCAGATGTGATATATATATATACCAGGGATTCGAAGTTTTTTCTTCTCTGCCTCTGTCTCTCTTTCCCTCTTCTGTCTTCTTAGTTTTTTACTCGAGGGCAGGAAACTTCGAGAAAGTTTACCGATGCACAATTATTGTACGGAGGAGTGAGACAAATGATTTTAACGAGTGAAGAATTGAGATATGGAATATAGACGGATACTGAGAAAAAGAGAGGGAGAAAAAGAGGAAAGAATAGAAATGAAAAAAAAAAATTGTCATAATTCCGAGACCTTTGTGACTGCAGGAAATCGCGGACCCTTTGATGGATTTGAAGCAAGGAATGGAAACGCTGAGAGTGAATAAAACGTTTCGCGGTATTCTGAGCACGCTCCTGTCGATCGGGATATTTCTTAACGGAAATGAGGTAGGTATTGAAAGGGAACCAAATGGTATTCGCCACTTAATTCGAAAAATCTTTTTGACCACGTTGAAACGCTCGTATGCTCGACAACTTTTCCCTTTCAATCTATCGACAAGGGCAGTGTTAAAACTGAGGGGGTGAAATAGAGTTTTTTTTTTGTATTTTTCACATCTTGGGTTCGTAGGTGAAGGGCTTTCAGCTAGAATATCTCGCCAAAGTGCCCGAAGTCAAGGACACAGTGCACAAGCACTCTTTGCTCCATCACCTGTGTCACATGGTGATGGAGAAGTTTCCGGACTCCACGGACCTTTATTCCGAGGTGAGTGGTTCGAAAGATAAAATATCTATAAGAAAAAGAAAGGAACGAAGAAGCAGAATTCCACACACGATCTTCAGACGTTCGACGACCTTGTCAGTCTCTTTTCTTGATCGTGTTAAATGATGATGGAAGATATATAGCGAAAGTAGGATACAAAAATAGTGTTCGATCCGATCTGATGAATAAATTTGGTAGATCGGAGCCGTGACGAGAGCATCGAAGATCGATTTTGACGAGCTGGCATCGAATATCGGTAAGCTCGAGAGCGAGTGCAAAGCGTCCTGGGATCACTTGAAGCTCATCGCCAAACACGACGGTTCGACGATGATGAAAGTCAAGTAAGATTTTCGTTCGCATCACTTCTTTAATTCCAAGCTTCGAGAGCACGCCGGAGCTCGAGGCATCCGGCAAAGATTTTTCACAACACTCTATACGAAATTGTGGAAGACGGGTGAGAGAGATAGCGAGAGGGAGCGGGAAAGCCTTGCTTGGTCCAAGAGTAGAGGTCCAATAAATTCGCGAAGCTTTCTCCTCGGAGAAGTTGGCTCGGGACCAAGAGACCCTCCATTAATTACTCCAAGCTCTCCCTTCTCTCTTTCGCTCCCCCGTCGTTTTCTTTTGCCCCGCGAATTTTTCTTATTTTTCTTCTATTTTGTTTCTTCCCTCGTATACATTGACCTTCGTCTTCTACCGTTCGTTTCTTCCTCTTCCCTCGTCCTTAATCTTATCCGTTTCGAAAGGGGAAAGGTAAAATTGGACCGGGCAATGGGCGGATGAACCGAGACGCCGAGTGAAGACGGAGGGCGCATGAAAAAGAGAGAAAGAGAGACAGCCTTGGGGTATCGGATGTTCGCTAATTTCTTCTTTCTCGTTTCACAGAATGTCCGATTTTCTGGCCGACTGCGCGGAGAGAATAATCGTACTGGGTATCGTTCATCGACGTATTATAAATCGTTTTCACAAATTTATTCTGTGGCTCGGTATACCCCTGCATCGTGTACAGGACACAAAACCAAACGAATTCTCGAGGATAGTCTCGGAATTTGCCCTCGAGTATAGAACAACGAGGGAACGAGTTATTCAACAACTGGAGAAAAAGGCCAATCACAGAGAGAGAAACAAGACGAGAGGAAAGATGATTACTGAGGTTCGTCTTACTCGTAGCCAATAACTATATGTATAGGTGCCCATACTTTTTTTCACTCTCTTCTCGAGTCTCGAGAGAAGACCCCCCGAGGACGTCGTCGTTTTTTTTTCTCCCCGTCTCTCGTTCTTCTTCATTTCGGCATCTTCTCATCATTTCTTTGTCCCCTTTATTCTTCCAGGTGGGTAAATTCCGCACGAAGGAAGACCGGGCTGACGCTGAACTTCGTCAGCTCCTCGGTAGCGACATTTCCGATGTCGAGAGTTTGCACGGAACTCTGCCATGGAGAAGACAGCGTAAAGACGGTGAGTCCTTCGCCTACCTCTTACTCATTCTACAGCTGCTTATTCATGCGTTATACTCTCGGCTACTTTGAAAGAATCGCGATGTCGGAAAAAACCCCGCTGGCAAGAATGAATCTTGACGGCACTTGGGAGTATAAGTTGTCGGGGATGAATGAAAATACGCTTAAGAAAAGAGAACGTTTTTCGTGTTTCGCCGATCGGTGGCAGACTCGATTTCACCGTGAAAGAACGTTGGCTTTCCTGGATGGAAAGAGATGGGCATAAAAATCGGATTTCTCTAGGCTCTCCGTTATCAAAGACCGTTGGCTCACTCGACCTCGTATATAACGCGAGATTTGAGAAAAATGCGCTTTGCAAAATCCAAGATTTATATTTATATATACGCTTAAGGTAGCGAGATATATATCGCTTCCCACACACTCGGTTAAGTATCATACCAATTGAGAGTTCTCCCGAGCTAGACTTTATGTTATGAGGTGGAATTCGCGGTAAGCGTTCAATGGTACGTTTCCCGTCAGTCTCTCCGTGAACTATGACACCTGACTGTCTAGACTCCCTTTTGTGATCCGCGCACTAGATGAAAATTTGTTCAACATAATTGGAATATTACTATTACACGAAGAATGAATGAAATATTCCTTGCACAAAATTTCAAGCCCATTTTTCTTCGTCTCATGGAGTAATCGGTGTTCATGGTTGCTCAAAGAGTAAAACGCAAAAGAGACGGAGAGAGAGAGAGAGAGAAGGTCTATTGCTCTTGGCATCTCGTCGCACGTCCACCAGTTTCCTATCTCTCGTCTCATGGTAATCGTTGGACGAGCTGAGGATGGAGTTACGGAGGCGAAATATGATATGCCACAGGGGAGTTCCGGCGCGTCGACTTACCGCGTACTGTGCAAAGAAAGAAGGCAAAGAGGTCTAAGATAGAGGACGAAGAAGGAAGGAAAGGATGATACGAAAACGTATCGGGGCCGTCAAGGCGAAACTCCCTTCCGGTCGAGGGAAAAAAGATTCCCTTTTTTTTTCATTTCTTTTTTAATTCTACGCTGGAAAGCTGACATCGGTCACATCACGAGCCACCGTCACAACCGCAAAACAAGTTTGCCAACAAGTAGAGGCGCGCAACCGCATCGCGCACATCGGGTAAAGGGGACTCACCCCAACGATATCGTGCGTCGTAAAACTTAGCGCGAGCAGTTACGTCGGCTCGCTACCCCCGCAATAACTTGTGCTCTCCTTTATTCCTCGTGTATATATCCATTCGAACGACGTAAACCAGCCTCGCGCGTTCTCTGGCAACTCGTCGCCTTTGCACGTACGTAACACATACATGATCGTTGATACACACACACACACACAC
>JAPYZU010002763.1:0-12360 GCA_030523005.1 Tryphoninae sp. B BG-2022a
TATATATATATATATATATATATGAATATATATATAGATAGATAGACATATACATATGTATATATATGTATATATAGATAACTTACCGGAACCTCAATCTTATTTCAGTGTTGTAAATGAGGCATTTCGTGTTTTTTTTGTTTGTACACCCCGCAGCCTCAATCGCCCCGCTTTCTCCCACGAGAGCCTCAAATCGCGATCTTTCGTTCTCTCGAACGTGTTTTCTCGTTGTCGTCGGAACGTCTCCCGCGAATTCGCGTCACCTTTGCTTTTTGGATTTTTTTTTTTAATTTTTTGTTTTATTTTTATATTCTTGCTGTGTGTTCCGATACAACACTCGTGGGGTCACAACTCTCGCGGGTGCCCCACACGCACGTAACCGCGAAATTAGTCCCAGATATCACTGAACTTCCCGAACTTGGAGGATACACTCAACATTCGATATATGAACGACGCACGGTAGGGCTAGCTGGCCGGAGTGATTATTTGTGTGTTTGGAATGACAGTTTTGTTTCTCACCTCATAGTTTATAAACGCGAAATTTACCAGCAGCCACAACACCCATACGCCGCCATCTTGTAGAACTACTGCTGCTGCTACTCCTGGTGTTGCTTTTTGTTTCGTTTTTCTTTTGTGGGGGTGCGTTCCGTGTTCCGTGCGTTCCACGATTTTCGACGCGACGACCGTGATACACGGTCCATGTTATTTTTATGCGTTCGTGCCGTGATCGTGGAACGAGGCTACTGGAATCGGTCGAGACGAAGTTCGAGGAAGATAATTTCGAGAGAAATACGTGTGGTTCTTTGCTCATTGTTTCGAAGACCGCTAAGTGTCTTTTTGTTTGTGGAACACTCGATGGTTTACCCCGGGATGAGATCGTTGGAAAGTCTGAACGAGACACGGTGTAATCACACGGTTTTTGGCATGTGAAAATGCCGTCACTGCTCCCATTCTTTTCCCGTCGGTAATTTCATAGTGTAAGAGGGGAATTGGAATTACCGACATTGCGGATTATTCTCACGATAGAGAGAGAATTCAGCTGCGTCGACCAACACGGTTCCATGGCTGTCTGTCAGTTTCCTAGGACGTAAAGTACCATAGAACTGGCTATCTTGTACAAGTTCATTATCGATGGTTCGTAGCCGCAGGGACGACCAAGACGCCACCTGGAATAAAAAGACCTCTTCTGCTGGAACTAAAAATTCTTAACATCTGTATTGCTAATGAATGGATATCGTATATGGCGGCATATTTGAAAACTGTATTACTCATAGAATTTCTAGGTGATGTTTATAAATAAGAAATTTGTGTATTGATAATAGTAATACATATATGGAAAGAATAATATATACAAATGATTAATTCATTAACAATAAAATTATATCAGACCGTTAATTGATAAGTCGAAACTAAAGAACAGGGCGGGCAAGTACCGCCTCGTCCCATGGCCCATAAATATTTTCTTTATATTTTTGCCACCTGACATACCATAGAGGACATATAATGTGCACAAATATCGTAGTAGCCACGTAGACGCAGGCAAGAATATGCGATATTAATAATAACAGATAAAGAGTACTGGCGGCTAGAGTGAATGAAATAACAACTTTGTTATCGCTCTGAGCTAGTAAAAATGGTAAAAGTACAAATCCTTGTACAGCTACAGTTAAGAGAGAAAATGCATGAAGCGGAGATGCCAGTCTCGAGGCAAGCATCAATGAGCCAAATATCGAGGACGTAATAGCCAACGAATCAGAAAGTGAAACCTGAGACATGCCATATTTGCTGAATATCAAATGTATGAGAAACATGAATATTGTCATTGCGTAGATGGTATCTGTGCTAACTGTCTCGGTTAAAGTCTTTAAAATTGGTGAAAGAATATAGCCAAAGGCAAGAAATATCAGCGCCGTTCTGAGATCTTTGGATACACGATCCGGCATATCGGGTAAATTTAGTGTGTAACACAAATAACCAAGAATAGTTAATACAGCACTCGATGTAAATATTATATTAGGCGTTGTCCATTCTTGATTGAGCCAAATGAATATTATGACGAATAATATAACTATACTCAGTTGAATGGAAACACTTGCGCCCAAGCTTATCGCTCCTGGGATGGTGATGCTGTTGGGTTTTATATTTTTTCGTAATTCCTCCAAAAACGAACTGTCTGTATAGTTGTCTGGCAAATTTCGATTTTCATACAAGTTTTTCTTCCATGCAATTGATGGCTTTTTGCCCAATGTACGATTCCGACGATTCTGATGATTGTGTGTCATTTCTCCGTTTGACACGTTTGACGTATCTGCATTTCTTGTTCGAGAACGATTAACAATTATTAACAGTATTATTGCTTATAATTATAATTAATTAAATATATACATACATCGAGAGTTCTTCTAATGAAACGATGAGTCTTTCGGTCTGACGCTACGAATGTTGTTTTGATCACGCTAACCTAACCTCACCTCGAATAATACTTGAAACGTCGTACGATCGATCGACCGGTTGAATGAGGGAGCTACAGTAATGTTTATAATGTTGTTCTCAAAACAATCACAACTGGAATAAATAAAATACTACTGGTGAAATCGTCAACGTGTCAAAGGTATATTTAAATCTTTGAATACCTCTTAATAGTTCACACGTAATCATACAAATTTCACGAGAAATGTGACGTTGGCTCCAAAAATTTGCTTACGTGTTCAAAGTGGATTCATATAAAAAAAAGTGAGAATGTGCTTCGAGATATAGATAATGTACGGTCTTTTACTTAGAAACTTAACCAATAAATCGGTCTACCGACCAAATAAAACCTGCGATAATGTTCCACGAAACGATAATGAAGATATCGATGAATTATAACCTAAAAAACATTATCTCTACCTAGAGGGCTAGGACTTTTGCTGATAATTAGAAAACAGACATAAACATAGGAAAATGAAACCAAAAAAGTGCTAACAATACACGTTTGTCATTCTTGCAGAGCATACAGGCTCTGCTCAAAATGCGTAAATTCAAGCGGGCTCAGGCCCAGAATCAGGCATCAATACAGAAGCATTTGGAGCAGGCGAATTCATTAGATTCCTCTAGCGACGATGATAATGAGGACAATGGAGAGGCATTGCAGCAGGCTGTAACCAAAGTTCTATCTTCTTATCAAGTTGAGGGTGGAGATACAGAAAAATCGATATCGTACCTAACAGATACTTTTCAATCAGGCGCGGCTACGTGTCTCATTTGCATCTCGTCTGTTAAGAAGACCGATCCGGTGAGCAAATATATTACTCTATCCACGGCAGAGAGAGAGAGAGCGAATAAATTTTTACTTATTATTTATTTTTATACAGATATGGAGCTGTGCAACGTGTTTCTCATTCATGCATCTCCCGTGTATACAGCACTGGATAAGGGACAGTCTAAGCTATAAGAAAGAGAAAAGAATTACTCTTCTTTGGGCATGGTGAGAATGATGATTAGAAAAAAAAAATACTTGTTACTTCCAAGCTTATGCGATACTTTTCACTTGTTTCTTATTTATATAACAGTCCAAAATGTCGCACGGAATATCCCGAAGACAAAGTACCAAAGAAGTATCTTTGTTTCTGTGGTCAAACAACGGATCCACCATATCAACCGTGGACTATAGCTCATTCCTGCGGAGAAAAATGCGACAAGGAGCTTCAGCCATTCTGTGGCCATCGTTGCGTCCTACTCTGTCATCCAGGTGCATGTCCTCCCTGTCCGAAGATGGTAACGGTAAAATGTTTCTGTGGGAAAGCATCGCCTCAAGCCCGTCGTTGCAACGCGAAGGATTGGAGCTGCGGAAAATTATGCTCCCGGAGTCTTCCGAATTGTTCTCATCGCTGCCGCGAAGAATGTCATACCGGTGCTTGTCCACCTTGCTCGGAGCGTCTTACGGTTGCCTGCAACTGCGGTGACCGAACGGAGGAGCGTTTCTGCAACGAAGCGAATTGGTACTGTGATAAAATCTGCGGTAAACGTTTATCCTGCAACGTTCATATCTGCGAGGGTACTTGTCATCGTCCGACTGACTGTGGCGACTGTCCAAGCGCCAAAAATCGCACCTGCCCTTGCGGCAAAAAGCGCTACAACGTTTCGTGCAAACAGGCGCAAGTTCCGACCTGTGGCGATACCTGTGGCAAACCGCTCGACTGCGGCTTGCACTATTGCAATATGAGGTGCCATACAGACCGTTGTGGACAATGTCTGGAGGTCGTTACGAAGATGTGTCGTTGTCGATCGTACGAGAAAGAAATGGCATGCGCAAAGGAATTTCACTGTAACAAGAAATGTCCTCAAATGCGCTTATGCGGCATGCACTTATGTAATAAAAAATGTTGCGATTGCCTGTTGCGCAATACTTTCAACGTTTGCGAGAAAGTATGTGACAATACACTCAATTGTCAGAAGCATAAGTGCTCAGCACCGTGTCACAGCGGACCTTGTTATCCTTGCCCGCGTACGAACGTTATACAGTGTCGTTGCGGCAATTCCAAGATAACCGTACCATGTGGTCGTATAAAACGTCTCAAGCCACCTAATTGTAACAAATTGTGCAAAATCCCACCAGTTTGTCATCATCCGAAGCGTGAATCACACAAATGCCATTATGGACCTTGCCCGCCTTGTAAGAAGATATGCGCTTTGATACACAAGAAATGTGGTCATACTTGCCCTGCGATATGCCACACGAAAGTTTGGGTCAAGCGGACTATCTCGAATGGCGCCAAAGGAACAGGACCCGAAGCGAGCAGTGGGGCTTTCTTTGAACCGCTGAAGGAGAATAGAATGCAACTTAAGACACTGCCGTGTCCACCTTGCGAGGTCTCGGTCATGGTTACGTGCCTTGGTGGACATGAGACCTTACCATGGCCGTGTCATAGTGCTGTGGCAAAATCTTGCCTGAGACCCTGCGGTCAGTTGCTTAGTTGCACCAATCACACATGCGAGATGGTTTGTCATGATGTATTTAACGAAGCTGGAGAGAACGGCGAGCAAACTGGAAGTAATGCCAATTGCAACGAATGTGGGAGACCTTGCGCTCTTAAAAGACCACCTGGATGTTCTCATCCATGTCCAAGATTGTGCCACGAAGCACCTTGCTATCCTTGCAAGCATCTCGTCAAAGTTTCATGCCACTGTGGCATTAATTCGTTGTATAAAAGATGCGCCCAACTTACCTCAGCAACCCAGGACTCGCGGATCGAATTGCTCAAGTGCGGCAATCAGTGTCCCAAGAATGTTAGTATATGTTTTATAACTATTTGGATAAAGATTTGCCTTAATCTCACAAATATCTGTTTTCGATTCTTTCAGTACCCGTGTGGCCATCGCTGTATTGAAAATTGTCATCCAGGTAAATGTTTGAATCCAGAAGCTTGCAGTAAACGGGTCAAAGTGTGGTGCAAGTGCAAGAGGATCAAGAAAGACTTTTCGTGCGTGAAAGTTCGTGAAGGTACTGCCAATGTTGATTGTGATGAAACATGCAGAAAAATCAAGGAGGAACAGGAGAGAGCCCGCGAGATGGAAGCAGCAAGAAAACGTCGAGAGGAAGAAGCAAGGAATCGCATGGAGATTGAGGAATTCGAGAGAAAATTCAAGCCGCGAAGAAAAGGACGAGGAAAGATGCAATCTAACGACGATTACAACCACGATAGATCGCCAATGTGGAAGAAAGCTCTTATATTTGGAACGGTGTTCGTTGCGATAGTGTGTGCAATATTTTACACGAATCATGGACAGATGAACTTATTTAATTAAACATGAATATTCCAAAGTGCGGGCATTTTAAAACAGTTTTAGAAACCGAGACTCCTAAGTCGTTAAACATAACCTCACTCACCCCACCACAACAACTCGAGTTTTCACGTAAAATGCTGTCCTTGAGAAAGCAGTTCAGTTTGTTCCTAAACTTTTCACACGTACCCCAATATTTCTCAAGTCAAAATTTTTGACACCAAAGGAAATAGATAACAAACTCAGAATATTGTCAAACTTTTAACAATTTCAAACAATGATAGTTATATTTTAATGTTATGTATCATAGCAAATTTAATCATTATGGTTTAAAGATCAGACGTTTTCATAAGCTTCTCGGAGTAGAAAAAAGAACAAGTAGACGTTGAGTCCCAGGAATATGGCGTGAGCTCTGGCTATTCCTGCGAATGATGCATCCAAGGTGGATTTTATTTGGGAATGTGCATTGGAACTTTTAACATAAAGAAGGCGAAAAACGGCATTAATTAATATTAATAAAATATGGTAACAATGGTAAAACCAAAGCACACACGTATACTCTGTAATCTGATCTCGATCGAGAGCCTGAGGTCTAGTTCTTAATAGAATAGAACAAGCTGCTCTTGCACCAGCTTCCGTTGCGCCATCTACCGTGCCAGGCCAGATCGTAGCGTACTCACTAGCGGCTAAAACGATTCTGAATTTTGATACCAAACGAAAAATGTATGTATTTGGATATTGGAAGAAAAAAACGTTGATTCGAAAAATGTTTGCATTATTTGATAATAATTTTTGATTACTTGTCGAGGATGATAAACATAGGATTAAGATGATGGTCTAGGGAATTCGGTGTCATCATGTTGATCGGATTGGAAATGGTTCGATCGCTAACTTCCGACGTGACAAAATGACCGGCTTCGGTAGTTCCCCAACATGTGTTCAAGAGTTGCATCACATTGTTGAGACGATTGTTATTATTAATTGATGAATTTGTTAAAAAACCAACGAGAGTCTTTTGTTTCTCCTCGTCTGGATGAGATGTGTCATAAATTGTTAGAAAGTTCGATCCATTGTTTTCGGTTGAAATGATTCGACCACCTGACCACATGGACGGCCAGAATGCTTTTCGGTAGGTGACAAAGAAAAAATGATTTTTTCCAGTTTCATAGAATTTTTGTGAATTGACTAATAATTCAGGTAACGAGGGTTCTATGATGATCTGGGTGTTCCATGGTGGTGGAACAGCGATAACGACGTAATTGCATCTAAAAAACATAGTTAAGAAGAATCCGGTGAAGTGTCGTTATCATTTATTTTGTTCTGTACTTACTTGAATTTTGTTGACTCGGTTGTCACGTATAATGTTTCTCGGTCTCTGGCACTTTCAATCTTGACTACATTCTCGCTGCATTTTATGATACCTCCTTCGTTGATGATTCTTCTTTCCAGAGTCTTGACGAGATTTAGAAAGCCGCCCTTGATGAAGAAATGATTGTCATCGCCCAACGTCACTGATAACTTGTTAAAAAGGCCACCGGCACTGTGCAACATCACCAGAAAAGAAAAGGCAGATACGTTGTTAAAATCTTGGATTCCAGGAATGCAAATATTGAGTAAACTTCTGCACAAGTTCCGTGCTTCTTTGAGATACACTGTTCGCTGTATCAATTCATTTACACTGATTTTGGCCAGTTCACGATTATCCTCGTGTTTCACATATGGTTTGTATCGGTCTTGAATACTGATGGTTTGAAGCTATAAAATTGGATATTTCATTTTTGATTGAGCAGCGTTTGAAATTCCCGCACATTCAAGCAATCAAAATGGCGAATTCTCTCAATGTCAATAATTTTGATATATTTCTGGCAATTGAAGAGATCAAGTTCGATGTAGATATAAATTAAATAAATTTGCTTCTTCTGCTCGGACTGTTTTATTAAAGTACAATTATATTACAAGGAAATGCTAGAAGATTTTTTAAATGACAGAAATTATAGGTTATATCTTGCTGATATAACTTACCTGCCTGAGAAAGTAATACACTTGACAAGAAACGAGCCAAGATATTTTTTTCATCGGACCATCCTTGTTAAAAAATAACAAATTCTTGCCCTCTTTCAAAGGGCAATTAACAGTTTTTATTTCTAATTCGTTGATCAATTTTCCAATGTTATCTTGACAAAAATTTCCATGAAATGATTGGCTGGCGTTCTCTGGCAGAATCCTGCCGCCCACAATTTCTGTTCATATACATTATTTATAAATTTTTGTTTTTAGGATAAAAACAAATTTGAAAGGAATTTTACCATTTTTCTCAAGGATCAGGACAGTCAATCCAACCTGCTTTTTGAGAATATTGTAAGCGGTCGTTAGACCTGCGAGGCCTGCACCGACAATTATAACATCATACTGAATATCGTGAGAGCTATAATTGACAGACGTTGAAGCCATCACTCACAGAAGACAAAGGAAATAACAAAATTGTCCCATTGGATGAGCTTTTTTTATCTAGACAAACAATTCTGCTTATAAGTGTAAAACTTTGAAAGATCTTCAATTCTTCGGTAGTATAGTGGTAAGTATCCCCGCCTGTCACGCGGGAGACCGGGGTTCGATTCCCCGCCGGAGAGAATTATTTTTTTCTTTCGCTTCAAAATTTCTTTCCAGTATTATTCAAAAGTAATATAACCAACATACAAAGAGAACGGTTTTAGCAAAAAAAAAAAAATTTTTCTTGTTTATAAAGGTTAAAAAAGGATGGCTGGATTTAAAAATAATGTCGTACCCCTGGTGGGACTCGAACCCACAATCCCCGGTTTAGGAGACCGATGCCTTATCCATTAGGCCACAGGGGCTGGTGGACTCCAAAGTCCTACAAAACATTTAACCCTCGAAGGGTCAACTTTTTTTTTGTTTACTCAGCTCGATTCAGCTCGCTCGATTATTAATGACAGGAGAATTGACAGGAATGTTTCACGACCTACCCAAAAACGATTCCAAGATAGAGGACGACTCAATAACCTTGGAACTCGAGGACAAAGTCAATTTCGAGGATTTTGCTGATGTATGCCAACAAATATTTTTGTCATGAAAACTGTCTCATCACAAAATTATTCCAACGTTGAATAATTATTTGACGAAAGACAAACTTTCAAAAGGAAACTCTAGCGGACCTTTCAATATTTCCTCCGGAAGTTAATACATTTTTACACAATCGAATTCGAGTGAGTAATTTTTATTAAAATTTTTCTATCGAATTTATATAAAAATTAGTTTACAAGGAATTTAATAAAGTGCAATTTTTTTCCTCAGAATCTTCAGTCGGAAAATGGCCATTTGCGTCAAGAATTGGACGAGACGAGAGAAAATTTTCAGTATTTACAAAAAACCTGCGAAACGGAAAGATTGCAAAAGAGCGAGGAAGCTGAAAGAAAAATATTCGAATTGTCAAAGAAATGCAAACAACAAACAGCGGAGCTCGAGGCTTTGAGAACAAAGTGTAAAAAGCTCGTTGACAAAATTGCGACTAAAGAAGCTGAAATGGAGGAAATATTTGCCAGTGGTAAATTAAACGAAAAAGAAATTGTGGACGCAGCGACATTGACCGAAGAAATGTCAAAGAGTATTTTGGATGAAATTTCAATGAGAGACGATCAAGTGAGAATATTGAACGAAAAGCTTGCTCATACAAACGCGAAGCTCTATGAGACGAAGAACACGTGCACGTATCTGAGACAGGAAGTTAACAAAGCTCAAAAGGTGAAGGAATAGAATGTTTCTCCAAAATTAGAGAAATTCTTTCTATTCAATGAAATCTTTATTATTATGGAAGACGTATGATTTTTTTACGTATAATTATCTACTTTGATTAATCTTTTATTATGTTCCATAGTTAGTTTTCTTCCAAGTAAAATATTTGGCTAAAAAAAAATCGAATTCTCTCTAATACAACAAAGCCCAAAAGGTGAAAGAATGCAATTTTTCTCCAAAATTAGAGAAAATTTTCCAATTCAATGAAATCTTTATTATTATGGAAGACGTATGATTTTTTACGTATAACTATTTACTTTGATTAATCTTTTATTATGTTCCATAGTTAGTTTTCTTCCAAGTCAAATATTTGACTAAACATAAATCGAATTCTCTCTAATACAACAAAGCCTCTAACAAAGCCCAAAACGTGAAGGAATAGAATTTTTCTCCAAAATTAGAGAAATTCTTTCAATTCAATGAAATCTTTATTATTATGGAAGACGTATAATCTTTTTACATACAACTATCTACTTTGATTAATCTTTTATTATGTTCCATAGTTAGTTTTCTTCCAAGTAAAATATTTGACTAAAAAAAATCGAATTCTCTCTAATAACTTCTTAAAATCGAGGTCAGCTATTGTGCAGCGAGGTCGGTGAGAGCGTGACGATAGCTAGTCTCACAAATCGTCCCGGTGGCTGGCGAGGAAGGGCCCAACAGTTGCAACAATTGCAACAGAAAGTTTTCGAGCTTCAGAACAAATTGAACGAGCACGAAAAATCTACAAAATCACCATCGAATTTCTCAGGTAGAGACATTAACCAAATTTTCATTATAAAAAGCTACCAAGAATCGATGAATTGATTTTAAGAAAAACTGCAAAATTTCAGTCTCCGCAGAACAGAGAAACGTGGCTTACCTGAAAAATTTGGAGAGGGAGAGACGACAGGCTGCAGAAAATTCGACGAGGGATCTTAGACAAGCCGAGATCGGTCTTGAGAATTGTCAAAAAAAGTTGCAAGCTGCAAGAGCCAGAATAAAAATTTTGGAAAACGAACTGAACGCTGCCAAGACAAATTTGATTCTTTTGAACGAGAAAAGAATTCACGACGATCAACTCATTGAAGCCCTTAATGTAAAGCAATACAAAATTTCAATGTTTTTATTATCAAATAATTTTTCTTTCTCATAACTTTCAAAAATTGCATTTTGAGAAAACAAAGAAATAATTAAGATTCATTGAAAACTAAGTATAACAAAATTTTATGACAATAATCATAAAATAAATTTATGGTAAATATTTGTTAAACAATTTCAGGGTCAACTCGGCGCCGTTGAGGAAAAGTTTCGCGAACGCGAACGAGTCTTGCGAAATAAGTTGGAAAGAGCCGAGGAGACGTGTGGCGAGCTGCGAAACGAATTGAGGGCTGTGCAGATGCAGGTTGACCTATTTCGCAAAAAGGTCGAGGAAAGAGAGACTGAGATAGAAAATTTAAGGTTCCTTGTTCCTGAAAATAATCAAGACTGTTTTTAATTAATTTGAATTATTTGGATTGAAAAATTTCTTCGTTTTAAGGAACGGCATCGACATGAAAAGAAAGCAGGAGATGGCACTGCAACCACCAACGACACATATCGTTCAAGCGATCTCTGTCGAAAAACCGAGAGATCTAAACAATTCTAACGAATATGTGACTCTGAGTCTCGCTTCAGAAGCCGAGAGACAAAGACTTTTGGAACTCGTGACACTTTTGAACAGACGATTGGACAAAGAGAGAACGGATACTGATCACATTTCTGTAAGAATGTCCTTAAAGAAAAAAAAGAAACATGTTAATTCCAGGAATTATTTACATCGTTTTTTTGTTTGTTTAATTTTAGGAACTGTTGCGTCGAGAAAGAAACAAGAATGCGAGGCTCGAGACGAAATTTCAAAGATTGGAGATGGAGAGAGTGGGAATGACAAAAGTGGATACCGGTTACAGATCTAAGTGTGCGAAATCGTTTGTAAATTCGACGTCGAGGGAAAATCTAAATTCTGAAAAAATTCAGTACAAGTAAACTGCAACAAAAAAGATCTGTTTTGTTAATTAGTGAGTTTTATTTCATTTTGTCAAAACGTTTATTTTCTTTGTATTAAATCCTCAGACTGGAGTTACTCGAGGAAGAGTGTCTTGCTTTGAAGACGAGATTGGCTACTGTTCAACAGGACAAGCAGACGGATTTAGCGATTTACAAAAAAATGCTGGAGCAAACTCGAAGAACGTTTCAAGATGCATTTAGGTTTGTTAAAACGTTGCAACTATGAATAATTGTTCAGATGCCACAGACATTTATAGTAACTATAAAAAGTTAAATTTTTACTTTCAGGGGGAAAATTAATTATCCACCAGGATGTCATTCCAATGTAACGATCTGAGGAGTTAGAAAATTGTCTTACCTTCAGTTTCTATTCGTTTGATCTGGTTCTTACATCTTGAATAACAATGACGTAAAATTGGAGGAAAAAAAATCCGGGTGATAAGGTGCAACCGTTAAAATTACCGCTGTAATTTTATATAACGCATGTTTACCAACGAACGTTTGCGAGCGATATCTCTCGTTGCTACAGAGAAAGCTAAAGGCATTGAGATAGAGAAAGAGAGGAAGGAGAAGAAGAAGAAGCTCTTATTCGAGTGCAGTAAATTTATTTCGTACACCCTGAGATTTAGAAAGATCAAATACAGGGGTTCTCCCTGTAAGAGCAGACCACAAAACAAAACTGGCACAGAACGTTGTCTATGATATGTCCTACTTTACTTTTCATGTCAGTATGATTGCGATAGAACTATTAGTTCGCTCGTA
>JAPYZU010002764.1:0-12359 GCA_030523005.1 Tryphoninae sp. B BG-2022a
TGTCTATTTCGCAGTTTGGGGTTTTTGACCTTTACTTGCGCTGTGACCATATATGGTCACAGTGCTCTTTATTTTATCTTTATTTAATTCTACTGGAATTTTCTCTTGGAATATTCCTTCGTTGTACTATGGGGTACAACACTTGCAACTAAAAAGTTATAACTGCCCTTCGATTGTTGAGGCAACAGCACCATATAGTCAGCTAGCATTATGGAATTCCGGACTAAATTTACGTCATTAGTGACGTTCGTATGCATGTTTTTAAATAACCCCCTCCTCCCTCCCCCAACGAAAAATTAAAGGGCGAACCAGCCTTGTATTTATTTTTCCGCCACCCTGTATGAGAACGAGGTGAATCTAATTGATGAAAACCTGTTCAATTTTGATGGTAACACAAAAATCTAGTTGGCGTGTTTTTGCATCTTTACCAAATTGCAACCTTAAAGAGATAAACTACCCTCTACCCGAACCACATAACCTACCCTCTACCCCACGTCTTTACTGAGTCAAAATATTTCAATATATATTAGAAAAAAAAATATTTCAATATATATTAGAAAAAAAATATTTCAATATATATTAGAAAAAAATGCACACATAGATATGCATTCCCGGTGTTTATATGAGACGATTGCGTCAGCCTTGTGTGATTTTTATGACTCCGATCGCTCAGCCATTCCGTGACATAACTTGATTTCTACGCAGCTACCTAGTTGTAGTTCATGAAATGCGTTTGTGCAAATGATAACATAGCGCGAGGGATTATTTTTTCTATTTCTATGCTTCTTATAAAAGGCGGTAAACTGTCGAAGTATACTAGTTCAGACGTACGAGAGTTCCAAATTGTATTCTGTGTTTTGTGAACTTGGTGTGTTGCGCTGAAAATATTATCAGAATGAAAGTCAACCCGATCAACGTAATTAAACTTTTACTGGCTACGTTTGAAGCTATGAATATCGCACCAACTCCTATTGATATTGTAGAAATAGAACTGAAGACAAATTTTGAGAAAATGTTACATGACTCTATGCAAAACTACTATGAAATTGAGATGATAGAGAAAGAGACGCTAGATTTTCAAGAACCATTTAAAGAGCACGAATAACAGGCCGTTGAAGATATTGTATGGCATAGGGATATATAATATAGGGATTTATATAATAAAGATGATAATTCTGACGCTTGTTCGAGTGACGATGACCTAAGCTATGATTACAAAAAACACCGGGAATGCATCTCTATGCGTGCATTTTTTCGTTACCTGAACGAAAAAAAAATGATCGCATTAAAGAAAGTAAGTGGAAAAAGTATTTATCCGTGCGCGTATAGAAAACAAGTTTCTCATAAGCATTACAGTAGTGAGCAGTAAGGGACAGATCTCTCTGTCACCCTTCCCCCGCCTCTAATAAAATTACTACATAATACCCATTAGAGATTAATAGAGATTAATGCAGTAGAGACTAATGCGAAATATCCACAGGTATCCCAACCCATATTCATCAAAATAGCGTGGCAACTTTTTAAATCGTTAATGAAAAGGAAAATAGAGAGAGGTTGGATTACCTTCCCTCTATCAGGTTCTCATATTGAGTTTGCAACATGGGGAAACGTCGCTTCGGATTTGTTAGAAATATTGTGAATCAGCAAAAACATGTTAATTGGGAAAAGACGACCGCGATAAAGAAGTTCGGATAAAGAGTAAATTAACCCCCTTAAGGTTGCTATTTGGAAAAATGCAAAATATAACAAATCTCCTTTAATCAGATCCACCCTGTTCTCATAGAAGGTAAGGAAAAGGTACATGTAGGGGTAGTTCGCCCCTTAATCTTTTGTTCGCACGGGGGGCAGTTACAAACATACACATAAACGTGAATATCGACGTGAATTTAGTCCGTAATTCCATAATGCTAGCTGACTATACGATGCTCTTTCGTAAAAAATCGAAGGGCCGTTACAACTCCTTAATTACGAGATATCAGAAAAGCAAAAAACATATATGTGTTGTGCCGCACGATTTCGCACGGCACTTTAATATTTAGGAATCTGCTAGTACGGGTTAGAACCCAAATGAAAAACAAAAGTGAAATATAAATAGTTTATTGACACTTTGAATAAAAGAAAGGAAAGACGGATTCCTTGCGCGAATCCGTCGTCCCGCACGTACAGGTTTAAGATTAATTTCAAACTGTTTAAATGTTGGCTTACTGGTCCTTTTATACAGTTCTAAGTGGAACAGCTTGTTTTGTTATTTTATGCTCCAAATCTGGTTTACACTATTTCCCAGATTTGGAAGTTAATTTTTTTCGTAGAATTTGTCTGAGTCGGCGTTCGCATAGCCGAAAGTCGAAATCGCCTTGCACGAATGTAGTAACACTCGATTATCAGGGCACAGCAATGCGCTAGTTTTCCATACTCCATGTGTATGCAAATTTACATTTCAATTGATTAAATATTTTCGGAGAGACGCATGAAGAAATTCAATGTTTGCAATAAACAATACGAAATTCATTGGTATCTACATCGTTCTCATCTTTAAGTGCGAGTACGTGCAAAAATAAAGGTTATTTAAATTTGATTTTTTTTTATATCTCGAACCGTTAAAACGTTCTTACCGAAAAACAAAAAAAAACATTTTTGAGGGTGTCTTTCATCTTCTAAAATCGTTATTCCGCCGATAAAAAAAATACGTCTCGCTTAGTTTTCGGTACTCTACCACATACCAAAGTTTCAACAAAATCGGAGGGGGACACCAAAGTGATGTTCCTTGTAAGGAGCATTAGGATGAAAGCCGGCACTTGGGTACTCAGGGGGGGGGGGGGGGCTCTGTATAACATATCCTGAGCCAATAAAAATCGGCGATTATGCAGTTCTGGTGGTCCCCTTGTTAGTTGACTTATATGATTCAAAGAAATTCGCATCAAGATTCATCTGATACAGAAGATTTTGCGTAATACTGCCCTAAATGAATATAGATGGCATATATTACAATGTACAAAGAACCTAAAAGCGTTTAAACAATGCATTCCTAAGAAATTTCATGGAATAACCTCTTCAAAATGTGAAACGATTTTCGCACATAGTATATCCCGGTCTCATTTCACCGATATGATCAAGTTTTTAGTACCGCAGTTAAAAAAGTACTGTTTTATTGATGAATTATTTAATATCCGAAAATTTTATAAGAGTTTGATGGAACATTCATTTTTACTCTAACGCTGTTATATTGAATTGGCCAACAAAAATGTAATATAAGTTCGACAAAAAAGCACTACAGAATAGAAATATCATACCTTATAAATTCTCAACTCGTATATAAAAAACCAAAAATCTACAAACGGTTGAGGAAAAGTGCGTTTCTGCTGTTTCAAACTCGTAGTTTCTCATTGCAAAATGATTGCAATCAAACCTTATTTGTTCATATTTTGTCCAAAAATGAATTCGAGGGGCAGAATCGTGCTTAACGAACTCATCAGCGATCTCGAAAAGTCCAGGATACGAATTTCCGGAAAGGTTCAACTGTTTTTTTTACGCGCAGCGTCAAATTTTCAGGGGGTGAAAAACGTCTTGTCTGAGGAAAAAAATATTGAAAAAAGTCTTCTTTTTTAGTTTTTTGTTGTTTAAATGTGGCCATATTTGTTTCTAGTGGATAAATTTCAATTTTAACTCCGGATTCTGAAAGATACAAAAGCAAACTCAAAAGTACTAGAGACTATATTTTTTATTTTCAAATTCTTATTGTTTAATAATAAGAATACGACTTGATACTCATAGAAAAATTTACCATTTTTTATCGCTAATGGGTTAAGAGTTATCTTAAGAAAGTATTTGTCTATATAATAAAGAGATGTGACATTTATAATAATATAATATAATATAATATAATATAATATAACATAATATAATATAATATAATATAATGTTATGTAGTACGTATAACATAATATAATATAATATAATATAATATAATATATCTATTGTTGTTAGAAATTAATTACTTTGAATAACGGAAACGTTCATATAAACCAGCTCTAAGTTGTATGTTGAATGAAATGTGTAAACGCATCTTATGGGCGAGCGCCGGAACTGTGCGAGATATGTGAAGATTATTGTGAGAAATTAAGAGACTGTAAAATTGTGAAGACATCCGAAATAAAAGAGATCCAGATTTCCTCCGCTGTCTGCAGAAATAAAGCAAAATTAAGGCTAGAGATAAATGTTAAAATATATACAAAAAGGCGTATATTTGTTATCGTTTCTATATTACACCTTTATTATATGAAACAAACGTTGGAATGAGATTTATTTCATTCACACATACCACCCGCTTCCAAGAAATATCGTAACAATTTTTATGACCGGAATTCGGTCTTAACTTAATTTATTGTTATTATATTATATTAGTTTTGTTAGGGCGCTCAGATTGTTAGGATTGGGATATATGGATGTTTATCCTATTTCAAGCTGGGAATCACCTCGCCTCGTTAGTACCTGTGTGTGTGTTGTGTGTGTGTGCGTTTATTATAGAGGAGGTTTGAAAATGCATTAACACATATCGGAACGGTTATATGGGACTCAGCTATTTACAATGCCCAACAAAACATTCCTCCTCTCGGATTCTCCCCGCGGAAACCGCCTACCAGGGCTTTATTTCGCGAGGGCTGCTTGCGCTTCAGGGGGCCCTTCCGCGCGCGGTTGCCATTCCGCTCTTCTGTCTTCCTGATGGAGTTCAGCTTAATCACAATTGACGTTGCGAGGGAGACCACCGCGCCCCAACCTTCCTGAGACCTCAGCAGACACCTTGCTATGCCCTCCGGTGTCATGGATCCTCCCCATGACGCTTGGAACATCTCTCGGTCGTTAGCGAAGATCGGGCACAGGAAGAGAACGTGTTCCACGTCTTCGTCGTTCCCAGGGCACGTCGGGCATTCCGTGCTATCGTACACACCAACACGTTTCAAGCAGCTGTAGAGGCAGTCATGCCCGGTGAGCACCTGAGTCAGGTGGAAAGTTGTCCGCCCGCACTGCCTGCTTGTCCACGCTCTTACGTCAGGAATGATGCGATAGGTCCATCGGCCCTCCCTTGCTGAATCCCATCTCCGCTGCCATTCTTCGAGGGTTCTGCCTGACCATCGACTATAACGATGCTCTTCGTCAACGTCGTCAGAGTCGATGCGCCTACCTTCACGGTACCTCCTAGCTCTCTCGGCTATCGATAGATCAACAGGAGGTAGTCTTGTGACTACTGAGAGAGCGATTTCACATACGGTTCCATATGCTCGAACCACTCTTATTGTTAGCGCGACTGTCCGGCTGGCCCGTCTGCAAATGATTCTGTAGCTCGCATTGTTGTTCATTGTATCTGCTCAGAATGGAGCCCCGTAACGAATTACGGAGTTCCCAACAGACGAAAGAAGGAAACGTCGTGGCTCCTTCGCTTCCCCGATATTGGGCATGATACCTGCGAGGGCTCGCGTCACCTTTGATGCCTTCGAGCCCGAATTCGGGAGATGTTCTCTCAATGACAGCCGTGCATCCAGGGTGACTACGAAATACTTCAACGTGTCTACGGTCTTGATCTTGTTATAACCGACTATGAAATTGGCGTACGCCCTCTTTTTTGTCCGAGACATGCGCACCGCTTCCGTCTTCTTGGCCGTCAGACTCAGTCTGTGGTCGCTCAACCAATCAGCTACTACCTCGATCGAGTCATCTCTGAGGTGTTACACCTCATCCATGGTTTTCGCAAGGACGACGGAGGGCAACGTCGTCTGCGAAGGCCACCATCGAGTCTGTCTGAAAGGAGCTGCCTGAGCAGGTCGTCGTATAGGTCGTTCTAGAGCAGCGACCCTAGGACCGATCCCTGCAGCACGCCTCCTGTGATGTTATAGGAACGGATGCCGTCGTCGGTGCTGTAAAGCAATGTCCGGTCTATCAAGGAGCTTGAGATGACCTCCCGCAGGTAGAACGGCACCCTGAGATCTTGCAGGGCCAGCATAATCTTGTTCCATCTAGCCGAGTTGAACGCATTCCGAACGTTCAAAGCGATGATGGCACATATGCGTTTTGTAACTCGGCTGCCACTGGTGGTATCCGTAGCCAGCGCCACGACTTGGCCGATGGTATCTATTGTTGAGCGACCTTTCCGGAAGCCAAATTGGTTTTGGGATAGGTCATCTGCCCTTTGTAAGGCTGCCTTCAGCCTAGCAGCTATGACTCGTTCGAATAGCTTCTTGGTAATGCCCAGCATACACAGCGGTCGGTACGAGGATGGCTCGTCCGAGGGTTTCTTCCCCTTGGACAGGAGGCCCAGCCTCTGTACCTTCCACTGCGCCGGGAAGCGCCCCTCGTGAAGACATGCGCTGAATGTGTCCATGAACGTATCATGGGCATTCAGCGCAGCGGTCTTCAGGGTCAGGCTAGGAATCCCGTACAGCTCTGGGGCTTTGCGGACGGTGAGCTTTTTGGTGGCTATCTTCAGTTCGTCTTCCGTGAGGTCGGGCGGCTCGGCTACACCATCGCCTATCATCCGGCCAGTTCGGTGCAGATATCGGACGACTCTGCTGAGAAAAACTCGACAGGTTGGAGCGATGGTGCCCCTAGGCTTGATCTTGTTTATAATCGTCATGTACGGTCAGAAACAGAGGTCGCGGTCCACTTCCTCAGAAAGCCTGCCAGCGTTTGCGCATGGCGACCTTAATGGCAGCCTTGAGGCGTTTACGCTTTAGTTCATAATGCGCAGTTCGCTCCAGGTAATTCGGTCTATGAACAGCTCTTTGGTGCAGCCTAGGAATTCGAAGGCACTCTCGGCGTATCGTTGCGATGTCCTCACTCCACTAGTATACTGGAGGGCGATTACGTTAGACTTCGCTGCCACTGGGACATCGTAGACCACTTGCAAGAGGTGTCGAGCTCTCTCTTTAGACGTTCCCTGCATTGCCGCTCCCTCTAACGAGCAGAGGAATATCTCCCGATCAAAGGTAGCGGTAGCCCATCTCTCTTGTTGCGTCTGCACGCCGCCCGTGCTGTACTGCTGGTCAGCTGGAGCTAGTAAACCAGGGCGTAATGGTCATTGCCCATATACCAATCGTAAACTCTCCATTCGAGTCCTTCCCCCATCAATCTAGCATCGATGAAGGTTAGGTCGATAATGGAGGTTCTGCCGCCCTTGGAGAAGGTTGGCCTCGGCACTGTGCTAGCGATCTCCAGCTCTAGTATTACGAAGACGTCTAGAAGGGCTCGACCTCGGTGGTTCGTCCTCATACTGCCCCACTCTCAAGTCTGCCCCACTCTCAAGTCTGCCCCACTCTCAAGTCCCCTCCAATGACAACCGGCAATCGGGAGGTTTTCGCACTAACAACGATGTCATCTAGCGATCTCAGGAATTCTTCAGTGGTATCGCTGGGTATAAGGTAGCCGCTGTATAGTCTTATACCTCCTACCTCCACCCAGGTGAAACTGGATAGGAGATTGACCATCTTGTTGAATATATGGTATTATGACAGTATTATAACACCTGAAGCAATAGGATGATGCTTGGCGCGGCCGAACCCGGCAGTTCACCCATCTAATCTTAATCCTCGTACTCTGCAGCAGCTTTTTTGCTGTTGCCGCGGTAAGCAGAACGCTAGCGGTCTGGGTGCCACTGTAGGAAGCGCTGAATTTAATGTCTTCTGGAATTTCTGTTCTAGTTCCTGGCCCGATCGCCACAATGATGGCCTGTGCCACCTCCTCAGCGCTCGGGCCAGCGACCGGGCCAGGCTTCGTCCATGTCCTTGATGATCAGGACTTCTCGGTGAGTCAGTGCCTGGACAACTGCTAACTCCACTAAGTTGGATAAAACCACTGTCTGTAGCACTGGAGTTTCCATACTAGGCTTACTCAGCTCCAGGATCCGGTGCGGCTCTTACTTTTCGAATGATGTCGGTATACGACGGCTCGCCCGTTGCCTTGACGTAGATCGCATCAGGGCAACCTTGTTTTTAGCTTTTCCCTTTTTGGAGAGTGACGTTTTCAAGTTGGGAAATAAAAAGAAGTCGTCCGGGGCCAAATCTGCAGAATGCGGCGAATGGGGCAGTTGTTCGTAGCCTAATTTGAACTTGACTGGTGGTGTGAGCCGGTGCGTTATCATGGTGGAAGAGCACTTTTTTCTTCGCCAAATGGGGCCGTTTTTTCTGCAATTCCGGGTCGAAACGGCCCAATAATTCTCCATAGTAGAGTCCTTTGATCGTTTTGCCCTTCTCCAAGTAGTTGATGTAGATCACACGTTGTGAATCTCAGAAAACGATGTCCATCACCTTTCCAGCCGATAAAACAGTCTTCGCCTTCTAACGGAGTACGTTCGCCGAGTGAAGTCTACTGTTTCGATTGTTCCTTGGTCTCTGGTGTGCACCAGTGGTTTCATGTTTGGTCACGAAACAATGCAGAAACTCCTTCGGATTGCGCTTAAACAGCGGCAAACACTGCTCTATAGAGGTCTCATGGTTGCGCTTGTTGTCCGGAGTCAGCAACCGTGGCGCCCATCGCACCGGCAGCTTTCTCATGCGCAGTATTTCATGCAGGATATGACCCGTGTGGTTTTTTGAGATGATGCCTGCTGTCTCAGCTATCTCGCGTACCTTCAATCGACGGTCTGACAATAAGAGATCGTGGATTTTTGTCCCGTTATCCTGCGTGGTAGCAGTTTATTCGAGCACTTGGACATGGCTCATCGAAAACCAGCGTGCGACCACGTTGAAACTCGTTGAACTAATTTTTTACAGTTTTTAAATTCGCGGGTACGCTCGCTTCCACATACAGTTAAAACAAAAGCACAAGTCCGATTTGGCTGAAATTTTGACAGTATCTGTCTAGGAGAATATACAGCACGTTAGAAAATGTAACTTGCGATAGTGACACCATTGACAGTGAGGTTAAGTACTTAACGGACCACTCTCGTATATCTTGGCATCCTTCAGTCCACCACTTATGTTAGTGCAGGCAATAGAGGAGCCCATTACTCTTGTCCATAATGCACTAAATTACCAAAGTTAATTTATTGTTTAGATAAGTTCAGTATGCCGTGCTGAATATAAATATACAAAATACTTACAATTTAAGGGGGAGCAAATGCCGCCATTTTGCGAAAAATCGTTTCGATCTATATCTCCGTGCACCGTGCACTTGAGGCCAGAAATGGTAATGACCTTTATTGTAAATAATGAAATTTCCTGTCTTTTTTTGTTAAATAATTTTTTTTTGTATCACCGTTTATGGCTTATACGACTATTTCTTTTTATTTTATAGCTTTTTCTTTTTTATTGACTGATATCGCTTCTAATGATTATTTACACAATACATTGCTAATAACCAAAATTTTAAAGCCACAAATTTGCTACAACTTTTATTTTCAACTTGTATGTATGTAATTCTTTATTGATCCCCTCGGGGTTACAAGGCTTCCGTTTCTCCTTTACATTCTCTTCTCTTATCCTATTTACACTTCCTTATCCTATTATGCTTTCCTTTTTCTACCTCTATTTACATTTCCTTATATTACTTCTTATTTCTATCGCCTCTGCCTCCGCTCGCACGTTCGCCCTTTCCTTTTTTCTGTTTTTTTGTTCGCTGCTCGCTCGCTCGCTTGAGTGTCTTTTGTTCTCCACCGTTCTCTCTCTTTCCTTATTTCTTATTATCTATCGCCTTTCTTTCCTCTCCTCCTTTCCTTCTTCCGACTTCCGTTTCCTTTCCATTCATTCCATTCCTTCTTGCGCTTCCTTGTTTCTTCCAGTTTTTTCATCCACTCTTCTCCTCCCCTGGTTTCTTCCAATATTTCCCTTATCCTCTCTCCCATCCCCTTCCTTTCTTCTTGCTCTCCCTCACACCTCTCTAGTACACGCTCCCACGTTTCTTCCTCCCCCCCGCACACTCTGCATCTCCTTTCTTCCTCCTCCTCCCAATATCTTCCTTCTCTCATTTCGTTGCCTAGTCTATATCGCGTTATCCTCTTACACCTTTCTTTTGCCCATCCCGACAATCAAATATTTCGGAATCTCTTCCGTCCGTATTTCCTTATACCATCTGTTGTATCTCGACTCCATGATTTTCTCCCATCTCTCTTCTTCCTGCTCCTTCTTATCCTCCTTCTCTACCTTTTCGTATCCTTCCGTCTCCGTTTCCTCTCCCCCTGCTCTGTTTCTGCCTTTCTCTTTCGTCCCTCTTCTCTCCTTTTCCCATTTCGACAACCTTTCCTTGCTTTCTATCTCCCTTTCTTCCATTTCTTTTAAGCAATCTCTCGCTATGTCACTTCCTTCTCCTTTTTCCAACTTTTCCTCATACCTCCATGCCCTCCTTCCCGCTCTGTCCTTAGCTTTTCCCTTTTCGCTTCCTCTCTCACCATATATCCCGGCGTTTTCCATTCTACTCCCAATGTCCACCTTATGTATCTCTCCTGCATGCTCTTTATTCCTTTCCTCTCCTTCCATCCCCACATTTCTGCCCCATATCCTCTCCTTTTAAAATCTTTTCCAAATTTCCTCATTCCTATGCCCCACACCTGCTTCATTACTGCTCCCGCTTTCCTGATCCTGTCCCGCCGTTTTTTTTTAATACGTACCCTAGGTACTTGAGTTCTTTCACTTCTTCTATCCTCTTCCCTTTCCACCTCCATTCCATTACCTTACTCTTTGCTCCTCTCTTCCTGAACCTCATAATTTTCGTTTTGCTCACATTAACCTCCATCTTTTTCTTTCCAAAGTAACCTTCCATTCTCCTTATCATGCTTTCCATTTCTTCCTCTCTTTCTGCTAACACCACCACGTCGGCTGCATACGCTAAGGAGCATATTCGCCTTTGTCCGACTTTCACGCCTCCCCACCTTCCCTTCCTTAATTCCTCTTCCATGTCTGCTGTTAAGATATTAAAAGTATCGGGCTCATCGGGCACTCTTGTCTTACGCCTCTTCCTGTCCAAAACTCCTCGCCTATCTCCCCTCCTACTTTCACCCTGCTCATTGTCTCTCTGTATACCTCTTCCACTCTCTCTCTTAACTCTATTCTTACTCCTTTCTTTACCATTGCCTCTATCAGTATCCTTCTATCTACCATATCGAACGCTATCTTCAAGTCCACAAATAATCCTATTACCTTACCTTTCTCTTCCGCTAGTTTCTTATTCACAATATAATTCAGCACATAAATGTTGTCCACCGTCCCCATCCCCCTCCTAAACCCTGTTTGATTCGGTGGGATTATTTTCATTCTCTCCACCTCTTCCTCTAATCTTCTCGCTAGCTATTTTCAACTCTTTTTTCTAAAATTAATATTTTTGAAGTTATAACGTGTTAGTTTAAAAAATCTTGTGCCTAGGCGGTTAAGGCCTACTGGGCCTGAAAACGGCATCCAACATCTGGCCAGATATAGACCTTACTTATAGACGGGTCTCAAATTGACACGAACGGCCTCCAACGGTTAATATATATGTACACATCTGATTCGTTTAATTGATTGGAATGATTGATTTTATACGTTTTTGAAAATAAATGTTTCATATGTTTTTAAATACATTTCCCTTTTACTTATTTGTTTGTTTCGTTATGCCATCAGTATATAATTAATTATTTGATAATAATCGAGGGGCGATTAGAGGTAAAATGCTATCTAACTGTGTAAAGTAAAATGCAAATTAAACAAATATTTCAGTCACTGTTTTCGCACATAAGGAGGTAAACTATTTATTGCTAATTATGTCACTAGCATCTATATTTTGTACATATTTATTGAAAGTTCACCATTACACTATGCATACCTCGTTTTTATAAACCTTGCACTCGGTAGTACAACATTGAACACGTTATAACTTTAAAAATATTAAAATTAGACAACAAGTTTAAAGTAGAAGTTGTTGACACTTTGTCGCTTTAAAAGTTTGGTTATTAGTATTTTATTGTTTAATCAATTACTAAAAAAGATATCAGTCAATAAAAAAGAAAAGGTCAGAAAACACAAAGTTATAGTCATATAAGTCGTAAACGGTAAGTGATACAAAAAGGTTATTTAATAAAAAAAAAGATAGGAAATTTCATTATCTACAAAGAAGGTCATTACCATTTTTTGCCTCATGTGCACGCTTACGGAGATATCATATATGTAAATACTCCTATATTGCCAGCGCTCACCGAAACGTGACGAGAACATTATGGTGCAGACAATATCGCTCTCTCGCTCGTGGCTCGCCACTTTTGCTTGCTGTGCGCAAGCACGAGTAAAAGCGGGAGTGCACAACAATTGCATAGGAGTATATGGAAACACGTCATTCCTTGACTACGCCATTGCCAGTTCAACTGAAAGGTGCCGTGAGGTTATGAGTGCTCGTGTTTTGATAAT
>JAPYZU010002765.1:0-12358 GCA_030523005.1 Tryphoninae sp. B BG-2022a
TAGCCGACAAGTTTGTTAGTATTTATACTAGCTGGCGCCCAATAAAGTAGTGATATTTGAAAATTGTATAAAAGAGCCCTGCCAGCCGATGGACCACGGCTGCGGCAGTGTGGTGTAAAAGGAACGAAACGTACACCGGTCTCAAAGTACAGGTTCGATATTTGAAATAGTAACTGGAAACTTGTTAGTTTAAAATTATAATTTATTATGTTTATAAAAAACTTTTGTAAAACGTTATGCAAATAAAACTGGCTTATAAGTATAACTTATTATAAACGTATTGTTAAGCACAAATACTATAATCAAACTGTAATCAGTTAGTATGAATGTAGTGTGGGTATAAAATTGCATGTTGTGTATGATATTAAGAATAGTAATAAAACAAATTCACTAGCATAGAACGTGATACAGCAGTAAAGGCACTTCGACTTAAACAGTCGTTTTAAAATGTTAATACCTACGAATTAAATATGTGAACACAATACCAATCTTGTCTCAATATTTGCACATTGTAAGAAAATATCTCATTCGATTTGGTTTTAATTCTCGAATCCCTGATACTTCGCATTGTACTTGAGCGTCTTTTCATTGGAGAACGTGAGAGATGGACAAGTGATTAATTTGATCCATTGAACGATGTACTATTTGATTTGTACCATTGAACGATGCACCAATGATGATAGACGAGCGCGTCATTAACAAAACATTTGTAGCTCTTTGTGAGAAGGCTTTTGACAAGTTAACGGAGAAGATTGACCTCGTAAGCCAAGATGAAACATTCCAGATAAATGTTCTTTTCGACACGATGCCTGCATTATTACCTACGAAGTCGTTGTATGATTATGCGTTAAAAAAATTTCCATTGTCGAAAGTGTCCATCAAGGTCACAGAGAACATTGATCCAGTGGACCGAGGTGTATCACTCAAGAGTTTCGACGCAACGTTCCGGAAGCCAGCACCAAAAGTACAGCGCACATTGAAATCACCCAATGCACTGCCACGACTTCCTTAACCACTGCAGACATCAAATTCCAATCTTGGCTCGTATAGTCGAAGTCTCAGTAATACAACAATGCGCTCAGGCATATCAATCTTTGGTTTTAATAAATCTGTATGTCCTTGTGTGGTTCGAAACGTTGAAAGTTCACTGACAACAAAATAGTGGCACGCCTTGGAAAAAACAAATAGTGTTGGATACATTTTCGATCGTCAATGTGTTCATTACATTCGTATATAAAATCTTTCAATTGAAACAGTAAAAAAATCGTATATAAAACATTCGAATGAAATTTGATGCGATGCATTGTAATGCAATCGGCACAATTGAAATTCAAATGGACATCAAAATAATTTAATTATTAATCTAAAAATATTTAGATAATTCTTGGGAGACGATGCATTTGATTAATTACAACTTACAAATGAGCAATTTTCCAAGCGAAATTTATCACATTGAATTTAAAAAATGCTGATATCATTTTAGAAGATATATATATTTTAATTACAGACGATATAAAAAAATACAAGATTTTTTCTCTGGCAGTGGAAGTAACTATCAACTTTTGCTTCCAACATTATATGTACAATGTCCCTTGGATAAAAAAAAAGGTAAAAAACAGCCGTTGAGCCCTGTATAGTAAATATCATTTTTTTTTATCACCGTGGTTGATTTTTGTTTTTGGCCGGACGAACGTTGAGGCAGGTATCCGTGACCTAGGTCTTGGTATACCGGTAGTTGGTCTATCCGTCCAAGTCCGATTAGACGGCGGCCTTATTCCTGTTTTGTATTGACTCGTGTTCCTCGTTTGATTCACAGCCGCCTATAAAAAAATAAAACATTCAAGTACACGGCCGCGCCCTTTGATTCTTTTTCATCTATTAAGATGTATAAACTAAGTAGTTGTAGATGTACACGCCTGTGATATATTTCTCAGAGTGACAATTCTATTTTGCGTAATATGTGTACCCTTTATACGATCTTTGTTAGACTTGATATGAGCTTGACTTACATTTTGAAACGATTGGGGGGCATTCAACAACGGTGAGCTGGTTTTTAGAGTCGAGTCTATACTTCGCGGTGAATTACCGTAACTTCTGTACGCTTGCGGGTCATTTTTGAGAATCGGTGAAGGTAAATCATTCGTTGATGCAACCCAATTGTTCTCTAGCAGACCTCGGTCCGGATTACTTGTCGATTGTCGTCTCGTTATACCTGTACGAAAATTGTTCATTATGATTGATCTGTTCCACAATTCATTTCGATCGCGTCAATTTTAAACATACATTCTTCTCGCATATGGAAGGTTTTTTGAAAGTCATCGATATTCACGGTTCTCATGCTGCATGAAGTATTACTACCCTCCGAGCGTACACTGAGTCTATCGTCGAAATCCGGTCCACTGTGATTGCTCGAAGTACTAGCTATGCTCTCGGTTGATTGACTACTTCCCATAGCCTGCAGCTCCGTCGAGCTTCTCGTTATATCGAGACGCTGCTCGAAACCACTTTTTGTTTTTTCTAAGGTGTGCCACCGTTTTGTTGTCAGTGAACTTTCACCGCTTCGAACTGCACTAGGACGTACACCTTTATTGAAACCGAAGATTGATATGCCTGAGTTCATTGTTGTATTACTGAGTTTTCGACTGTACGAGCCAAGATTGGGATTTGATTTTTGCAGTGATTGAGGAAGTCGTGACAGTGCATTGGGTAATTTCAATTTGCGCTGTACTTTTGGTGCTGGCTTCTGGAACGTCGTGTCCAGACTCTCGAGTGATACACCTCGGTTCACTGGATCAATGTTCTCTGTGACCTTGATGGACACTTGCGACAATGGAGATTTTTTTGGCGCATAACCATATAACGATTTTGTAGGTGATAATGCAGGCATCGTGTCGACAAGATCATTTATCTGGAATGTTTCATCTTGGTTTACTGGGTCTATCTTCTCGGTCAACTTGTCAAAACTTTTCCCGCATGCAGTTGTAATTGTTTTGTTAATGACGCGCTCGTCTATCATGGTTAGTACACCGTCCAATGGTACAGATTCCTTAAATGCAAAGTCTGTAGGCATTTTTGTCAGTGACAAAGGTGAAGATGTCTTCTCGAAAGCCATGTCCAATTTATGCACATTGAACGTGGAGTTTTGTGGTTCCGTATCCAGGACATTCCGTAAGGTTGCATTTTCCGAAATGGTTTCACTGTCAACTGTCGTTGTATTGAAAGATTCGTTTAATGTTTCTTTTGATTTTATCACAGTACCAGCAAGAAAAGTCGTATCCAACAATGGGCTACAATAAGTTATGTTCTCCAGTACAGGGGAATCAGCACTGGACTTGGCAAATGTATCATTAAAATTGAAATCGTAAATATTGTCGGCGATGCTCATCCCTGTCATTGATTCTGTCAATTTTTGTGAAACGTCCATCCCTATTTGTCTCGATACTTCCAATGTTCCTTCAATTCCTTTCGATAGATCATCAGTTGTCACTGACATGATAGACGAATAAAATAGTGAAGGTTGTGATATCTCCATTATATCTTCGTTGAATTCCGTTTTTGCAAGATCTACCAATGTGTCGATTTCTTTTGATTGAGGTGTATGGCAAATGGGTTCCAAGCTCTCGTGATCAGATGTGAATGGGCTTTGCACCAAAGAGAGATTGCTCATTCCTGGTGTTGATAATCGTAGCATCGATGGTACATGGTCTTGCCGATTGGGAGCGATCACTGTATCATCATTATATGTGTCCTGAAGGTATATGCAAAGGTACTTTGATTAGATCATTGTTACAGTGTATATCAATGTTCTAATATGAAGTATAACTGCCATATTTTTTGTTTCATTTCAAAAAGGATTCTACCTTTATGCCAATATTCTCCAAGATCCAAGGATTCCATGCATTGGAACAGCAAAACACATTTGTCTTGACGATGGACTCAAAGTTTGAGCACCCAGATCGTTTCTTTGGTCTTGTGAATGTCCTTGCATCTATCAATCTTTTATCATCTACAAAACAATACAAAAATTAGATATTACCCTTAAGAATCATTTGAGTTAATTATTACCTTGCAAATTATTGCATTCTTGTTCTGTTTTATTCTTTGGCCAAGTCCATGAATCGCAAATACTGTCATCTGCAATGTTTTCGCTTAGCTGTAGCAACCTATAGCAATAAAGATTAGGAAGGCAAAAGCTCCAAAGTAGTATAGAATACATTGTGAACAAAATAGATATAACATAAAAGTTTAATTGAGAGTAATACTAACCAGGTATCAGGATCGCTAAAATCCATAGCCCATACATCTATAATATCATCATTCAAATTGCAGTCTTCCTGTTGTACTGGCTCCTTTGCGTCCGACATATTTGCCATTGAGTTCCCTGATAAAGAGCACACACATCTGTAACAATTGTTTACCGTTGAAAGAACTTTATTCTTTTTCTGTGAACAAGGATACATGTTAATGCAGATGCTGCTCCAGTAGAATCTCATCATAAAGTAACTGTTGTTATGTTGTGAAAACAAAACTACAGATGCGTGTCGATAAGCATATGAACTTCACGAAAATGATATAAATTGCAAAGATAACCGCGTTTGAAGGAAAGCATAGGTTTTTTTTTACTTACGACCGTCTACGGAGACGGATGCTCAGTCGGAATATTCGAACTACTGCTTATAATCACTTTTCAGGTTGCCAGTCTCTAAGAGAGTAAGGAGTGAATTTGTCGTTAGGATCGCTCAGTGCCCCGAACACGTTACGACGGTTACGACCATTATCGGAACGATCCGATAATAGCACCGCCTGGCGGCGCTACTTCTGCGGGGCACCGTCAAGCGCGGTGATTTTGAATTGTTGCTCGTGCAATTCGTCGAAACTCGCGCACGTTCATCGGATGGTTCGGTTAACGGGTTGCACAGGGGTAAACCCTCCAGTTGACCAATGTTTTCCTGTCAACATAAAAAATAAACAAAAAAATAAAATAAGAAAAAATATAATTGCCACGTCTTTTATATGAACATGTATAATAACGTCTTGATTTTTGAATTCGGCTGCTAATTCCGAGTCTTCGATGGGGCTCTGAGATCTGTCGCTATATTTAAAAAAAGATGTGTTAATAATCCGTGTTTTAATACGAGTGACTCTATTTTTCGTGGTAGGGTGTGGCACAATAATGTTGTGTTGATCGAACGCACACCATCGACTTTATTAATGAACAAAGAAAAACACTTAAATTAATTTAACAATGAGTTCACACACACACACACAATATAGAATAAATAATACCGATATCGACCCGGATCGACCCGGCGTCGAAATATACCATTGGCCTCGTGCCTTTGCGGTCCTCAGACGGTTCTCCTCCGTCTTTCTCTAATCATCGATCGGGACACGTCATCAGCGCTCGCCATGCACGTTATCAGCGCTCTCCCTTGCTCTTCCTCGCTAAGGGCGTCCTTCTCTACACCTCGAATGTTCGATCGACGAATTATTCGTTAAAATTCATACGCTTCCCGAATGTTCGATCGACGAATCGTTCGGTCGCATTCGTAACGTTCGCGTAAACACACATACATACAACACAACGAATGAATGAGCTCTAACAGATATAAAATATACGAAAACAAATATATTAATATTACCTTGTTATTTACCGCGATGGGCACAGCATCTGTGGTGAGCGAAGGTAAGACGCGGGGAACGCTCACAATTTTCCCATCAGCCATGTTTATACGATCTTCTCTGACTATGCTATCGTCAGAGAAGTGAAGCTTGCTAACAAAATTTATTTGCAAGTAAGGTGTCCGCTGGCCTCGCTCTATCGCCCTAGCATATGCTGCAGACAAATAAAATTTATGTTGCCGACAAAACTAAGCAGATTGAAATTGAATATCCAAGGTCACGGTCTGAATTGCGCTCACAGCGGGCTTAGAGTGGTAACGCGCGTGCTTCAGCATAGGTTGTAAGCACTGTGAACGCAATTCGAACCGCGGCCCAAGTCACTGAACATATTATTGGGTGCATCGTCGACAGTAAAGCACTTAACACAGCTGCTCTGTGATTTTTTTGTTTTATCACGGCACTGCGCTTACTGATTACTAAGCAGCGCTGCTAAGTATTTTGCTGTCATAAACGCACCCATTTGCATAATAAAGCGTATTTTTTGTCTCGTATTGATAAAAACAAAAGTAGGAACTGAAAATTATTACCATTGGGATATTGAAAATGGATAACTGTCGCAATCCCATGCGCGTTCGTTTCATTTTCTCGGCATGTCGCTCAGTTCGGCACCCCGGATACGAGTACAGTTTGCCCATTTGCGATGAAACAATCTGGAAAAAATAATAAATTAAATATAATTTTTGCATTGCAACTCACGATATGAATGTTAATCTCTCGAGCAAGAAATATTTCGCGCTTGAAATTCGAGCCGGCTTCAAGCGTGGATAATAGACGCAACATAGCATCATAACACCAATTCAATTAACATTTAATCGAAGAATTATAACAACAAACTTCCTTCTTACCTGCTTGTTATAATATCTTGTTAGAATGTTTACGCTAAAATTGTTTACGCGTCATATGAAATTGTTACGTCCTAGCCGGTTATCGATAATCGATAATCGATAATCTACCCACGCGGTTATCACACGCCATACACCATCACTCGTCGATCGTAAAGTTACCTACGATATCATTTACTATTAGAAATTAAGTGAACTAAGGAAAAATACCAACTTACAATTAGCGGATGTGAGCATCAATGCACCATGCTCTCATTACATATGCACACCGGGAAATTCAAAACCGTAAGCAAATATAGGCACCCTATCAATCGATCAACACCTGTCCGGTAAACATTTTTAAATTCCTTTCACTCTTATTTCATTCATACGAACCTCCTGTACGACCCCGTCGCTCGAAACTGTAGAATTATAATTTGAAACTATATTTCTTTTCCCACAATTACCACCCAAAGACGACTATCTCATGTCCCATCCGCGTGATCAAGAGGATCCCCTCCAGGATCCCCTCCAGGGAAAAACAAGGGACGGACACAAAAAGCCGACCAATCAAAATTAAAGATTACGCTACGTAGGTCCCCTTCTTTTTCTACATCTTGTACACTCCACTAGAGATTCGAGAGATTCTTCTTTTTTCAGGATTCCTCCTCGATCGGTCCCTTGGGCCTTTGCGTGATTATGTACAATAGTTAGCCACGATTAGTCCAGTCACCTTAGCACAAGACCTATTCAAGAGGCTCACCCTCTCCCCTATTTTTTATAGGTTGTTTAGACCTACAAGAATATATTCTGAAGTTTTCCAACTTTTCCGAGGTATATTTTGGCAATGGAAAATTATTAAAAATTAAAAAAACGATATTTTTGAGATAATTTTTTTGGAATTTGCGTCCTATCAAAAAAAAGTTTCGGATAAAATTTGTTCATCATAACGTCCTCTGTAAAAAGATCCCGAAAAAAGTGCTAACAATTAAGCGGCAATGGGACAAATGAAAATGAAAATCTCGATTTCATTTTTGCATTGTTTATCAACATATCGGTTTGAAACTCGTACATGTTGTAAAGGAGCCAAACTCCAAGAGAATCATTCAAGATTGATCGATCTGCGGGATATAGTTTAGCAACAATCAGCGATCATCGAAAAATCTTTCCCCTTCAATAGAATTTCCCGACGAAAGCTCGCAGGGTTGAACAAAATCGAGGAGCTTCGTATCATTATACACAAGCGATTTAGGCAAAAAAAATACGTTTTGTTGAAAATGAATAGTGTTTTTCGTCGATTTTAGATTTTTCCTTATAAACAAATAACAATTCTGACCAAAGTTGCAAAGATATCTGAAAAATGATTGGACCATCTAACGCGTCTTAAGAAAACGAACAATTGCGGGAAAAAAGTTTGCAATATCTTCATTACAGCCCGAGATACGAATGTTTTTACGTTTGCTCAATTTTGTATTGTTGTAATTAACATTTTTGCAAAATTTGAGTTCCTTAGCAATCCCTACGCTTCCGGTCATAGGAATCAATAAAATTATTCCCTTGACGAGGAATTATGTCATCAAAGTTATCGATGCATTTCGATCGATGGCCCGTCGCCGAGCGCGCAGTGGCGACCGCTCGACCGGGCGTCGCGGTGAGGATGTTCCCTCTCACTCCGCAGCCTGGCCATCGCAGCTTGGTTAACAAATGTAATAACTTACTTAAAAATGGTCGTAGAGTATTTTTTTTTCATTTCACGTGATTTTTTCTCACGAAGGCGATGGTGTTCTTGAAAATTATGTTCACCCCATTTCGGACCTATGACCAAGATTTTTACGAATTTTACATTTGAACATGCTTTAAAAATATTCAAGATCCATACTTTAGTACACTGTACAGTTGTCCAAAAAATTCTTCTTCTGACAAATATCATCGACGAAGATACTTCCGAAATTCGAACACTCTTGCAAAATCCCGAAACTATTCGTGAAAATATAGCGGGAAATGTGGCGTTGAATAATTAAAAATAAAAATTTATTGAAACTGTCAAAAGACTTTCCGAACAGAATGAAACTACGAAACTATGGATCCAGTATCTATACATCGTTTCATTATAAAAAATGTTTATCGAAGCTGAAAAATGTGGCAACTATGGCAACTACACCTTCGAGCAGTGCAAAAAATGTTGCCCTTTTTCTATTCCAGTGGTCATTTTTTGTATGCACAGTCCGCTCACTTATATTTGCAAGATATGTACAATTTAAAAGAAAGAATGGATAAAGACGAATTTGCAGAATTTCCAAATGGGGGATTCACGATCAAGCGGACTGATAAATTTTGGAGTGGCATCTGGTCTGATATGCCCATAGAGCTGATGCGAACCATGAAAGATATCGGAGGCCCGAAACGGGGTAGAGGAATGTATGACAGTAAGTATTCTTGCTAAATGGATTCTAACAACACAAGCGTTAGTTGAATTAAATGATTCCCTCACAGATTTTTGCAATGTTTATTTAACTACAACTGAACAACATGTTGATTCACGAGCAACGCGAATTGCGAGAGACATTGCCGATATGGAAAAATTAAAATTGTGGTTCGAAAATCATAACCCATTTCCCGCCATAGATGGTACTACCTCGTTAAGGACTGGTTTAAAGGGGGCGAGAAGCGATAAAATAAATTGTCACGAAGCCTTAGAAGTGGGACTACGGTGCTTGAACGAAATATGGAAAGAAGATGATAATGGCACTCTGAAAACATTTAATGACGTAAAATACAAAAGAAAAAAGAAAATAACCCCACTTAAGGCGTTGACTTCAACAATTCAATCATCAGATAAAACTGTTATAATTGATCCATCGCTATTATTCCAACGAATTAGCATTTAAAAAAAAATTGATGAAGAATTGGAAAAATATTTCAATTTCGAACTGGCACCGTACCCATTATCTCTTTTTGGCGAGAAAGGAATGAGAAAAATTCCGAAAGCGAAGCTGTTCGATTTTTTCAAGCCCGTTGAGTGGCCAATAAAAGGTAGTGATATTTATGTTGTCGACGGCGGATTTTTATTGCACAAAGTTGTATGGCGTCAAAATGATAAATTCGTTGACATTGTAGCAAGCTACGTTACGTATCTCAGAAACCATTATTCACCTAATTGCATAATCGTCTTCGATGCCTATCCCAATAACGAAGAAATGTATACAAAAAGTGCTGAAAGACCTCGAAGGATTTGTCTCAATTCTGCGCCTGAAGTCGTTTGTGACATGAATATCATGTCAAAATTACCACAAGAAAAATGTTTATCTAATGAAAAAAATAAGCGAAATTTTATTCAAATGCTATCTCCGAAATTGCGCGATGAGGGCTTTGGTGCGGAATAAGCAATCGAAGATGATGATTACTTGATAATAAAGACAGTAATCTCCATTAGCGATAGTTACGAGCCGGTATATATTGTAGGGGAAGACACCGATTTACTCGTTATATTATCCATTGCACATGCCAAGGAAGATATTTATTTGCTGAAGGCTAGCTGTTAAAGCGTCGAGGAAAGATTGTTTTCCACAAGTAGCTTCTAATATCCCGGGATTCAATATCTTATCGGATTTATTCACGCTTCCACAGGCTGCTATACAACAACTTCGCTGTACAAGCAGGGAAAAGCGAAATGAATAAAATTAATAGGCAATGACCATAACCTTCGGAAAGAAGCTGAGCTTTTCACTAATCTGACATCGTCGAAAAGCTCTATCCAAGTATGTGGGCAAAAAATCATAATGGCCATGTATGGTGCATGTGATTGGGATACAATTTTTTACGACAAATTTCGATACATCTGTTTCATAAAATCGAGCTTCAAAAACACTTTTAATTTAAGTTCTCTTCCTTCCACTGCTGAGGCTTGTAATGAACATTCGCTTCGTACTTTTTTACAAGTTTGTCAATAGCAAGGCGACTGTCCAGAGAACCCGATGTAGTGGGGGTGGAAAACGGTATCGATATGTTAGAGCCGATAACGTATAGGAAAGATCCTATTCCGTCCGATTTGTTCGACATAATAAGGTGCGGTTGCGAGAAAAGTGGCTGCACATCCTCGTCGTGTACGTGTCGGAAATTGGGATTAAAATGTACGATTCTTTGTAAAAAATGTAACGACAGCAGTAGTGCGAACGCTATTGAACCAGAAATCATTTTAAGCGATGACGAAGCCGAGGAAGATTTCATTCAATTCCCCAAATCAATTGGCAACGAAATTGAGTCGGAGTATCCTATAATGGCAGCTCCGAACGTTGTAGATAATGATAACAATTATGAGCCCGTCGAAAAAAAATCGAAAAGGGAATTTTTTTGAATGATTTTTCTGACAAAATTGTTGTCTTCATGTTCATTAATAAAACTATTGTAATAAATGAAACAGTGTCTAAAAAAGATTTATTTATGATACCCTTTACCATCCACAATTGAATAATTTTAAAGCATGTTTAAATGTAAAATTCGTAAAAATCTTGGTCATGGATCGGCTATGGGGTGAACATAATTTTCAAGAACACTATCGCGTTCGTGAGAAAAAATTACGTAAAATGAAAAAAAATTATTCTACGACCATTTTTAAGTAAGTTATTACATTTGTTAACCAAGTCGCTGCCGCCAAGCAGCGGAATGAGAGGGGGCATCCCCACTGCGACGTCAGGCCGAGCGGTCGACACGGCGCGCTCGGCGGCGAGCCGTCGATCGAAATACATCGATAACTTTGATGGCATAATTCCTCGTCAAGGAAATAATTGCGTAGGGATTGCTAAGAAACTCGAATTTTGCAAAAATCTTGATTACAACAATAAAAAATTGAGCAAACGTAAAAACATTCATATCTCGAACGGTAATGAAGATATTGCAAACTTTTTCCCCTCAATTGTTCGTTTTCTTAAGACGCGTTAGATGGTCCAATAATTTTTTAGATATCTTTGCAACTTTGGTCAGAATTGTTATTTGTTTATAAGGAAAAATCTAAAATCGACGAAAAACACTATTCATTTTCGACAAAACGTATTTTTTTTGCCTAAATCGCTTGTGTATAATGATACGAAGCTCCTCGATTTTTGTCAACCCTACGAGCTTTTGTCGGGTAATTCTATTGAAGGGGAAAGATTTTTCGATGATCGCTGATTGTTGCTAAACTATATCCCGCAGATCGATCAATCTTGCATGATTCTCTTGGAGTTTGGCTCCTTTACAACATGTACGAGTTTCAAACCGATATGTTGATAAACAATCGATTGCGGTTGCAAAAATGAAATTGAGATTTTCATTTTCATTTGCTCCATTGCTGCTTAATTAATAATGTTAGCACTTTTTTCGGGACCTTTTTACAGAGGACGTTATGATGAACCAATTTTATTCGAAACTTGTTTTGATAGGACGCGAATTTCAAAAAAATTATCTCAAAAATATCGATTTTTTAATTTTTAATAATTTTCCATTGCCAAAATATACCTCAGAAAAGTTGGAAAACTTCATGACATATTCTTGTAGGTCTAAACAACCTATACAACAAATTAAGGAGAGGGTGGGCCTCTGGACTAGAACTTTGCAAAATATGGCCTAAGGTGACTGGACTAGATAGCCCGTGTTAACTTTTGTAGGACCTCTCACTTTCTATCCTACGCCCTTGCTCCCGCTGTCTTTCAGTATGCCCGTCTTCCTGTTTTTCTTTGGGGATATTCGAAGGGCTGGAAAGAAGGAATGAGATTCGGCACATTAGCCCAGTCGAATTAGCATTTGACCCGGAAAAAACTTAAAGTAGCAATTTTCCTTCGGAATTCGTTGGGGCGGGTCACTGGCAGTCTAAATTTGGT
>JAPYZU010002766.1:0-24921 GCA_030523005.1 Tryphoninae sp. B BG-2022a
ACACATCTTTGGTTACTCGGCAAAAATTATTGGAACTGGGTTGGGATGTTTTGTCACACCCACCATATAGCCCTGGACCTTGCGCCTTCGGATTACCATTTGTTTCGTTCCATGCAAAACTCTTTAAATGGTAAAAGTTTTAACAACGCGGATGATGTCAGATCACACCTAATTCAGTTTTTTAATAGCAAAAACCAGACATTTTACGAACGGGGAATTTTTACGCTGCCAGAACGATGGAAAAAGGTCATCGACAAGAACGTGCAATATCTAATTTAATAAAGTTATATTTTTAAACAAAAATTCTGAATTTGCCTTCTTATTTGAAATCGCCAACCCAATAGTTCGCACGATCGCAATCAAGGGATATTTTGATATAAACCTCGTACAATGAACAGAAATTGTGCAAAACACAACATGCCATTATGTAACTTGGTAGGAGATCCATTCGTTTAATGGGAAGCCTATCAAGTAGAATCCGAAATCGGCCTTTCAGTAACCCAATACTTCGTTCCACAGACATTCGTGTCGAAGATAATCGGTTGTTATAATTCTCCTATGTTTCGGTCAACCGGCCATTATTCTTGTATGATACAAGTAAATGTTTTTGATCGTACACTGAACCTGGATATCCCACAAAGTAATCAATAAATTTCAAATTTTCCTGGCATATAGATAACACTTAAGGTACATATACATATACATATACACAACACTTAACGTACAACTTAATGTACAATTCAACAATAATTAGAACATACCTGTAAATGAATCGTGTGATAACCCTTTCGATTTACGTATAATTCAGGGTCGTCATGTGGTGCATCCATTTTTATATGTGTACTATCGATAAGTTTAATCACCCCACGAAAATCATATTTCCGCTCAAAATATTGTGCCGTTTCCATAGCTTCTTCTTCACTTGGCCACTTTATAATGCTTGCCCGAATACTGATCAAGGCCCCAACGACTCTTCGAACAATAGTTATTGCGGTGGCTTTTCCGTCATTGCCTCCGCGCGGCATCACCGGCGACAGTTAATTCCACGAAGAAGGAAAATCGCTAAAAAGAAAATAAAGACGGACAATTTTCGACTATAAAAGGCCGAAATTTTGTACCGTCCGGCAGACTTTCTCCAACCTGCAACAGCGCACCTTGGCTGCGCCAAGAGATCCGGGCCGCAGGGGCCCGAGAAATAGCACGAAGGTGCTATAATTAAAGCACACGAGCTCGTGCTATCAGCTGGACGGCAAGTGTTTAAACCAGAGTCGAAATATTATATTTCTCTCTGCCACAACAATTGACAAGGTTTAACGACACTTACCTATACGGTGTGTCGATCGAGGAGAGGGACGGAGAGGAGAACCATAGTGGAAGACGTCGCACGGTTGCAGCTGTCTATCTCAGACGCACGAAAATAAACAAATCTAACGCATATCGCGTCACCCACACAAACTCCGGAGCACCAACACGCCAAATTGCGAGACCTGTGGCAGTAGGAGGGGGACCGAGGAAAAGTCTGGTCAAGAACTAGGAGGGGCCAATGACAAATCCATCCATCTTTCGCTCCGACTCGTACACGACTCTTTAAAATTCAAATTTCTATTGTTGAAGAGAAGAATAAACTCTTTTTGCTTTTTAAGTCCTATCATAATAAAGAAGGAAATAATAATAAACATATAGTATGTACAGATTAATTAGGTAAATAAAAATCGTATTATTGTTTTCTGTTAAATTCTATAACATTCACTCACCCTCAACCTCCCGCATGTAATACACTCGTCGGCACCTCGAAAAAACAAATAATATTGAGACCGTAACGTCTCAATGTATTATCATAAGAAGAATCACAAAATCCCACAAAGATGAAATTATAATAGTATTCGACTCGTGCAAACATACATTTTCCATTCACAACAAGTTTGTTCTGGACTGTAGTATATATAAACGCAACTAGTAAGTATGCATATACACACGACTTATACATTCTGAGTTTGATAAGAGTGTCATGATGCGCAGAACAAATATAGAAATATAAAATATACATGCATGGTATAAAATCTTACCTGTACGAATCAGAAGTTGAGAGTGTCCACATTGCAATCATTAATTGCTTTTTCGGTTCAATGCGACGATGACCAACTCTTGACCCACTTTCTTCAACTCTTGCTCGAGTCAGTTTGGGCCCCAAGATATTCAATAGTGCCTCAAATGTAATTCTCGTCATTCTATAAACCAATAAATACGGTAGAAACAGTTAGATCAGGATGTTACTTAATTAAATTTAATAAAATCGTGTCTTGTTCTTACCGAAAATGAGATTTGAAGTCTGCATCGGACAGCGACGGGATTAAAACTTCGCTATAATCCTGGACGCAAGGTCTTTTTGCTCGTCTTTGCAACGCTATTCAAATTATTTCGTTAAACAGCTTATTTTCCGAAGAATCACTATTTTCCTCGTGCACAATTTCATCTATAATGACATTAATGAGCGCTCGACGAATCAGGTTCATTTGATGCTCCACTCTTCACTTGTTGCAAACAAATCAGGTTATGTCTCACAAATATGGCCATCACTACCGTGCTAAAAGTACTGTAAAACGCGGTGGGTTTTGTCAGTCATGCCAGCACTATCAGTAAAACCGACCGCGCATTTTCCAGTCAAACCAGCGTCAGTAGTGACAGTACTGACAGCCAGTTTCCGACCACGGCCTTTAGATAAGCATTTAGATAATAATAAAAGTAAGTTTAAGATGGTAAATTTCTCTCAGTGTGATTTTTTGACATGTTTAAGTTAATACTACATATTTTTGGATTACAGATACTCGGAGAAATACGGGAAAAAGATGACGACGCCCCTATACTTTTCAGACGATTCCTCGTCCGACATTTGTCCATCATCGGTGTCATAGAAGAAGAAAAATATCAAAATTCCTCAAAGCGACATGCAGTAGAAAGCTTAAATCAGGGTAGTCTAGGTCCTTCACACTTTGCAATTTCGCAAGATGTGAGAGTGACTGCGAAGGATACAGAGAACAATTTTATGAGCTACTGGAGAGACTTCGAAAGTAAGCCACAAACAAATTTTACTTTAAAAATTTTAGAGATTGGCCTTGCAAAATTAATTTGTCATTGTCTTAAAAATTCATATATATACCTTAACAAGGAAGAAAAAATTAAGACATATATTTTTCATGAACATGACATTCTGCACGTGTACGCGTGTAACGAAAAGTTTAAATAATTATAAACATTGATTATGAAAAATATATAGCTCACTTTTGCTTGACTTTTTAATGTATTGTTGTATACGGGCGTGCTCGTACTCGACACTGCCACTACGATGTCGTGGTTTCGCTGGGTCGGCAAAAAAAGAGGGGCCGCGCGTTCGGAAAGCGATACGAGTAGCTGGGTTCTTACAGTTTTGCAACTGATCGAAAGCTACGTCAGTCAAGACAGAACAATCAATTAAGACTAACGATTCTTCGATCAATTGGTATCCTCGTTCCCATGGGCAACGGTGTTAGGGAGCCCCGTGGGGGCAATTCGGGAGTGTCGAGTTGCTTACTGTTCAATAAGTTAAGTTTATGAAGCGTATTTGGTTCAAAATTTCACCAATTTAATTAAAAAAAATATATCATGAGTTCAACTTAAAAACTCTTTTCTACATTTTTAACGCGAATTTTGAATCTATGCTTGTGCATTTATTTTTTGTCTAAATATTATTATTCTTTTTTTAATCTGTCCATGTGCTATGCAAAGCAAAGCCTACAACAAAATGTTAAATCCATTTAAATATTTGTTTTCTAGATCGGGTACTTCAATTAGTTAAAACCAAAAATTTGTCTGTGAATTACAAATTGGGGGGAATCCAAAGTGAAGTGGTCGCAACACGACAAACAATTATGGAAATATACGACATAATGAAGCGCCTTGAATCCCAAAAGACCGTGCAAAATGACGAAGACAAAATTGATCATCCACTGCCCTGTAGGAATTATGACGAATTTGTTGAGTTTGATGAAGAATTGTCAAACAATCAAAAGTTTTTCAATAAAATGATAAGTTGAAAATGTATATTTTTCGTATATTAACAATAGATTTATTATAAAAAAAATATATTCATTTTTGAATTGTAAAATATAGAACAATAATTTTTTGCAGGGTAATTGTCTTGCTTCGGATGCGAGCAGAAGAAGCTCATTGACACGCAACTTGCGAACAATGATTAGGACATCTTTAGGTCGTGAATTAGCAATGATGTTCACAACCGTCAAACCCATCGCCGGGAAACATATTTTCGCCAGCACGAAATTATATTCTTGTGTGAAAGGTGGGTCAATCTGAAGTATTTAATTGATTGATGTTTCATTAAGCTATACAAATATTAATTAGTGGTATTCTTTTCAAAAGCAATAATAGAAACCATTGCGGCAACCGATGGTAACAAAATAACAAATCAGGACATCCAACACGCGACGCAAATCGTTCTCAATAACGTCCGAGATTGGCATGGAGGAGGTGCGCAGCGAAGTAAGAAAACGCGTAGACGAAAAGAAACAGAGATGAGCGATGATGAAAATTAAGGCGATGGGAATTTCCATGATCTTAAAAGAAACAAAATAAGATGCGTACAGATATTTTATTTTTTGTTATGGTTACATAGAAATTTATTCTTTCATATATTTTTTATATAATTCTTTTATATAGTTAGAAATTAAAAGTGTTCTCGATTAAATGTAAGGATAAATAAATAAAAACAAACAAAAACGAAAAATTGTGAATTCAATTAATTGAACATTGGTCATTCTACCAATTCATTCCCGATTTTTCCCATTTTAATATGTAATATGAAGAAACTTTCTAAATAGGCAAACCCTACCAGAACCACCGAAAACCCCAGAAGAACGTTACATACCCTATAAGGACCTGATAGGGTAACCCGATGCTGACCCAATAAGAAATTGGGTTTACCCAGTACTGACGTCAATTTCTAGTCGGGTGCCTCGGGTTAGCCCAATTTCTCGTTGAGTTCTTATCGTATTTATCACAAAGCCATAAACGACGAACACGAACTCAGGAGCAAACTGTTTGCAGACCTATTCGCCTTTTGGTAGTGTAGTACACGGAGAGAAAAAGTCTTAAAATTTTTTTTTATGAAATTCTAGGAAAAATTACCATGCTCTCCTATAATCTGTGTGCATTTTACCATCTACAGAAAAATTGTCTTATACTCGAGCAAAAATTCTCATGTCAGCACAGTAAAATTTCGGTACCGATATAGTAAAATGCCCCCCTCCTTCTACACAAAAATGCCGATGCCAGTACAGTGAAAATTGTTGTGGCGAACACAAAAATTTTGTTACTGATTTATTAAAATTTCCTTCTCCCTATCCAGTAAAATTTCTTACATTACCGACAAAATAATAAGTATATACATGAAAAAAGTGTTTGTAACTGTACGACCCAAAAATTGTATGGCACACTTATTGGAGTGTGAGGTAATTCTTTGCAGCACGTTCCAGAGGAAACTTAATACTCTTGTGCACAGTTTGCGCATTTATAATACCAGCGGACGCATGATTCGTTTGTGAGAAGCGGGATGGCCATGCGCCACCTGTCGGTCGTGAGCTGTACTGCTACTACTATATTTACGTTGTTATTACTTGGGCACGTCCTACACTGCACTGGCTCGTAATACACTGCTGGCCGGAAAACCTCTCGTCCGTTGGATGTGTTGACAAATGTCGAAAACCGAAGACACCCGAACATTTCTTTTCTCTATTTTACCTATGTATATATATATATGAAATGAAAAGGACAGCGTTTATAGTTCGATCCGTCGCATATAAACACGAACCGCGGTGGTATGAACGTAGGTACAAGTTCCGAGAAGAACCGAAAATGCTCGAACATCTTCTTTCTCTATTTTATCTACGAGATGAAAAAGGATAGCGCTTAAATTCATCGCAAAACATCGTAACAATTACCCTGCTACAGATGAAATTCTATGAAACCGTCTCTGAAATTTTACCGGGGCAATATTAATTTTTCTGCTCCTTAACACTAAAGAGTCCTGGATTCCAATAGAAATGTACAATGTAGAATGCTGCCTTCGAATTTTTATCGTGCTCTCTGGGTAAAAATTCGTACGCTTGAGACCAATTTTTCAAAAATTTCGCAGAAAATCTCCTATACATGTCGATTACACACACTTTATAAGGCAAGCATGGTAATTTTTGTAGGACTTTTCTCTCCGTATAGTTGTTCCTGATGGCATATCCATGCGTCGCCACATGTAAATAAAAGTATGGCCGGAAACAGTGGTTGGGGAAACTAAAATATAGCATATGTCTGTCTTTTTCTATTTCGCGTACGGAAACAAAAGAAGTAGGCTTCGCGTACTTGGTGGGGGGCTAGGCCCCCATACCCCCCGCGTCCTGCGCACGAGACGCGTTGTGGTTGTCGCGCTTCGCGCTCCGCGTTCTGTTGACCATTTACTTGTATTGTTAGGTATTGAAATATTATGTTGTTTTTATGTTATTGTGGACGATAATGGATAATATAGAAATATGTGTTTCGTTCTTGATATATTTTCGGTAAGAGCCATTCAAAAGGTGATGACTGGATTTTTAGCTTTACAGTAGGCACTTGCAACTTTGCAATATGAGGATTGCATTGTTACGTACGGGTTTCCGTAGTAACGTATTAATTCGTTGTTATTTATTTCTAGTCGAGCGTCGGGTACTCGACTTGTGGGTTCTTGTTCGGTTAAAGCGGCGCCACACACCTCATCTGGTTTTCGCGTTTCGTGTGTGTATGCCTGTTCTCCGGTGATCTACTGCGTCGGCGAATAACCGTGAAGGTCGGGGAAGTCGGAATGAGTTCCTCTATCTATTCTCCGGTGCATATCTGATTCTTTATTCTGTGTATCACTAAGACTATCGTAGTGGCTTACACAGGCATGCACTTGGTCGACGCTGCCACTACGATGTGTCGATTTCGCTGAGTTGGAAAAAAGAAGCCAAGCGATCGGAGAGTAATATGATGCACAAGGTTACAGTTCGTTTTTGGTTGAGATTAAATACTCTAAATAATCGGACACGTATGCCAGTCCGGAAATTAACACGGTACAACGGTACTTCGAGGACGTGATGTACCGCAAAGGATTCCACACACGTATAGAGTTCTTAGCCGATTTAGTCACTCGATTTCCCGAACTCAAAGGTACACTCGCGACAATTTATGCGCGCGACAGTATGCTTACCCTTAAGGCCTGAGTAACGGTGGGTTGAAGGACACGTCTGTCAGGACGGAATAATCCATTAAGACTGATGATTCTTCGATCGATTGGTATCCTTGTTACCATGGGGCGACGGTCTTAGGGAGCTCCGTGGGGGTAATTCGAGAGTGTCGAATGCCTATTGGGAAATCGGTCGATTGATTATGGCATACATTTTAAGGAACGCCGCGTCCGATATCGGCACTCGAAAACTCAATTATAAACAAAACTACGTATTATTTCTTCGAACTATAATTGAAAACTACACTCTTTCTGTCCCACGAACGTCGTCCACAAAGTGACGATCTCACGTCACCCCCGCCTCTTCGAAATGATCCGGGGATCATTTTACCTTTTTAAATAATCCCCGGATCATTTTGCCTGTACTCGGGAAATCATTTTGGACAGAGGATCTATAATACGATCCGTGAGTAGACTTTCACGAAAACATTAATCAAAATTATTTTTGATGGCTTATGCTATTCAACGCTTGCTAAATTTGTAGTTAGATCGAATAACTACACCTCCACTATTTTACGTAAGAAAAAGCTGCAAACGCTCGTTTTACGGCTGTTTTCCCATAGAGGGAACATTTCGAACCACCTTCCCCTACATCTTTCGCTAAAAAAGTGGTTTACCTGACACTCTGCCATTAAATAAACAATACGGTTGCGGTTGTTGATATCCGATATCGGTCTATGGCATCGAAGAATATTTATCAAATACTTTAAATAAGCAATGCGGCTAAAAAATATCTGGCTAAGTGTATCTCAAATGTCACTAAACTCGAGTGTTTTGCGCACTTTTTGCTGCTTTTCCTGGAAATTTTTCAACAGTCACCGCTGCTTGAAAAATTTGCACATTCTGGCATGGCTCAATTTTTCAAACGCGTTTCTTCAAATAAATAATCATTTATTCAGACAGATAGTACATAGAACATAATCACCACTGCACAATCTGTAAATAAAAGATAGATTTTTGCCACCGTTATAAGTTCCTATTTGCTTTTCACGATTTTCAATTTTCGCATATAATACGTAGGATATAGCAGATATTCTCTACGATCGGAGTTTTTGCGACACATCCGCTCGCGGCGAGGCAACAATGTCAATTGTACACAAGAGTTCATTTTCACACGACTGTTCCGATTAGTCGAGTTTATAAGCAACGCTGACTAATTAGCGTAACAATATCAAAAATTTCATCGAGAAATCTTCGCCGATGATTCTCCGTATGCTTCCGGAGCAGTGACTAGGCGATAATAGTGGTATATCTAGGACTTGATTAGAGATGAGAATAACGTAAGTGAGAGCTACAGATGGCCAAAAGTTAGTTAATTAATAACGTTTTTGTCACGAATCAGTACATACATTGAATTTTTATGTTGATATAATCTCCGAGCAGAGGTTGGCGCAGTGGCAAGAGTTCGTATCCGTAAAACGAGGGTCACGGGCTCAAGGTCCCGAGCGGAATCTTTTGTTTTTCTTTGGGTGTTTTTTACTTTTTACAATAGTTATGCCTCGAACAAACCGAAATAGTGGATAGTGCATTGTATTTGTGTATATTTTCACAATAGGCATAGGATATCGTTATTTCGAAAGACACATTCTCGTGGAAAATTTTGGATTGCCAATAACTTTCCAAGAAGAAATTGTCATAACATAAGATATTGTCATGATCACAATTCATTCTGATAAAGTTATGCGCACTCATAAATTTGTCATGCTTATGTGCCTGTTTAAATAATAAGGCCCTTTGCATTTTGTAAAAATAGAAATAAGTACAATACATTATGTATTAACTCGGTTCATTTATAGCATGAGTATAGTAAAAATTGAAAATAAGAGAAAACACAAAAAAGTTTTCGCATGCGGATTGGCACCAGCGACTCTCGCATTACAAATCCGCATTCTCGTCATTTGTGAAACTTAAAAGAAGCCAAAGGAAGGATTGACAAAAGATAAGGACTGAATAAAAGCCAAAGAAAAAAATATTACCACACGGGCACTCGAACGCGCAACCTTCGCATCACGAAGCCGAACTCTTGCCACTGCGCTAATTGTTGATTGGAAACTATTCTGACGTAAACGACTTAAATATTGACCAATCCGCAATAAAAATATTATCAACTGCCTAACACTAGACCATCTCCATCTTCTAGTTGCGTCACTTTCATTTGTAGTCGCGCCCTATGTGTACTGTAAATCCGGACGAAAACGATGATTACGATGAGAGGCCCGCCCCTTGGGAACAGAATTATACGATTCATGAATATACTAACTTGTTGTATAATACTATATCTGGTCTCCATATATGATCGGACGGTACATGCAGCATCTCAACGCCACCATATTCTTTCGGGTTCCACTGGAGTTTGTAATCGTACCATGACTGAAACCAAGAAATTGATTATATTACAATATATATAGCCAATAAATAATATATATATTAAAATGCAGAGTTCTCAAAATAATGTACGAACAATTCGTTATAGTTTTTCAATAAGAAACAATTGAAGTTATTAAATCAGAGAGGTGAAATCATTCACGTTCGGATATGATCAAAAGGATAACAGTGCATATCCGAAATGTAAAGAGACATTAATTATCGGATAGCTCGTGATATAATAGAACATGTGTAAAGCCCAAACAGACTACGATCGACAAACTATAACTAAAACCCGGTCCATATAATTTTCGGTCTGGCTACGCAACATACATTGGTCTCGTGTCTGAATCTGGGAAAATAAATTTAATATGAGCTATGTTTTTATAGTATCAGGTGTACAAATAAAATGCCGCCGTTTTTAATGCAAAATTTGATATTTATTATGGAAAAGCGGAACCTAAAATTCTATTCGAAGTGCTGGCCATCGTGTGCTATTACTTTTTGCCATCTATCTTGTAGTATACGGATATCGCGGCGAAAAAAATGTTCATTTTTTGAGGTTCTCCACGAGTCTATGGAATTTTTGGTATCTTTATATGATGTAAATTATTGGTTAGGCAGACCATATTCCATCGATCGAAATAAGTGGAAATCAGAAGGGACAACGTCTGGTGAATACGGCGGGTGGAGTAAAACTTCCCAATTAAGTGTTTGCAGATAAGTTTTGACCGGCACTGAAAAATGTGGACAAGCATTATCATGCAGGAGAATAATTTTGTCGTATCTGGAGTAGTAATGGCCGCGCTTTTCTTTGAGCGCTTGACTCTATCTCATTAAATGTGTTCGAGAGACCGCCCCATAAATGGTTTCATTCGGATTGAGCTTCCAATTCCACGTCTGCGTACTGTTGGCCTTCCGCTACGTTCTTTGTCGTTGATCTCAAAGGCGTCGTCTTAAATTTTTGGTACCACAGACGACAACTTTTTTCAACTTAAAGCAGCCTCGCTATATGCTTCTACAAGCAATCGACGCTCTTTAGCTGCAGAGTTCTTCAAATGGAAGAAATAAATGAAAAGTTCCCGCTGATGACGTTTATTCGGCTAAAAACTCGACATGTTTGCACACAAAAACATATATTGAACCGATGAATAACCACGAATATTTTATGATTATGTTTGTGGCGGACAGATGGCGATAAGATCATGATTAAATAAAAAGAAAATTTCGAATGCAAAATTGGCAAGATCTGAGCTCTGTGCGTGAGACTTATGTTTTACGGTCGTGTAGCCTCCAGCTAGGGAAGATTCGTTCTTCCTGAAGTTGTGTAACCTCGCTTCGGTATCGATATGTCTGGTAATGAAGGTCGCAGATTTGCACAGCTGACACAAGGAAATAATAATTTTATATAAACAAAAAGGAAACGTGAAAATCATAGGATTTTATTGGCATCTATTAACGATCAATACAAATAAATGCAGGCTCTATTTTAATAACAAATTGTATACGCGTAGCGGCTAGCAACCATGTTTGCTTGACCGCGATGAGGAGAATCAGTCTGAGCAGAGAGCACACCGAAATATAAGTTATCCTGATCCCCAAAACGTAAATTCCTGCTGTCGTTTACAATGTTATTGAGATATGTACAACCTCGCGATAATGACGATTTGCAGTTGACAGTTTCAACGATAACTTAGCGGTGGCGCCACTTTTGTGAAACGGCGGGAACTTATTTATACATCCAATATTACTACGATTCTAAGACCCCTATAGAAAATTTTAAACACCATTTCTATTTTGAGATAAATCCTAAGACATGAATCGAGAACGTTATGACTATGGGCATCATATTATTTTCGCTTTTACAAATGTTACTTTTTAACGTTCTCACATTCCTTTCTCGCTACTCTTATCTACTTCTAATGTTATTTCCTGCTAATCCCCAATTTTGCTGACTCCGCAGTCCTACAAGCCCTTATCACCCCCACCCGTGACATCCCCTCCACCCAAAAATTCTTTCTCTCAAACCCTTCCACACCAGCCTCCTATGTATATGCCCAAATCAGTCGTCCTCTGACTGCCGTCTAAAGGTAACGAAGCATCTGAACCTTCAGTAAATATAAGTATTCATCGCCAACATCACGTTTAGCTATTCATTTATTTTCACCGCTAACCATCCGTCACATGGTGTCAGAAGTAGGATTCAAATCTACGCGAATCACCCCGCGAAAAGTTTAAACAGACAGCAAGTGAAAAAACATTGAAAACAATTTACACAAAAATCCCCAAAAGTGAAAATATCAAAGATAATTGAATACAAAACGAAAAAAAGAGGAGAAACATACTGTGACAGGAATGTAAAATATCAAATATTAAAATTATATTCTGCCACCCATAATAGGCCTTGATGAAGGAAAGCGCTTGCGCGTTAATATCGACCTTACAACCTTCGATCAAGTAGGGCTAGATTCCAAAAAGAGGGGAAAATTAATGAGAGCGAGAGTGTCGCGGAACGAACATTCCTCGACACTCCTTATCTAGTTGTCGTCGTGTTAGTCTTCCCTTTGTCTAAACTTTTCCGTCAGTAACCTTCGTCAAATAAATCCACCGTGGTCCATTGTCGAGTCCTAATCGTTGAAGTTATTGTTGAAGCACATATTTTGACAAATCTTTTGTCAAACAGTTCGGTTTTTTTGTCTCCAGAGCTCGACAAAGTGTATTTATTGTACTAATAAGGAACATCACTTATTGTAAGTAGCTGTTCATATAGCTTTTCTGTCGTGTTCAGTGGCTCAGTGGCCGGTGGGCCGACGACGTGCTGGGGTCTCTATTACCCTTGGGGATAAGAACGAGCCTTACCGTCTTCCACGGGTCGCTGAATGTCCCTGCCGTTGCCATGCGTTAGACATGTGTTGTAAAAGTCGAGATGTATGTCCGGCCTCAGGCTAGCCATCAGTCGAACAATCTCGATGAGTACCCGGTCCGGCCCTGGCGCCTTACCGGTCCTCATCGCCTTGGCTGCTCGGGTGAGCTCCAACGCAGTGAAGATGGGAACTCCTGTATTCTCTGTTTCGTTCATTGCGTCCGTACGAATAGGGTGCGTCGGAAATAGTCCGTCAACGATGCGTCCTTTAGTTTCGGCGTCTTTGAGTTCAGGTGGGATACGGCCTTCTAGTTTCCCGGTCACAATTTTGTAACTGGTTCATGAGGGGTCCTGATCCACCTCCTCGCAGAGCTTCCTTCAGCATCGCGCTTTGCTGTCTCGGATGGCGTTCGTCAGCTTTTTTCGTTCTATCCTGTATGCGGTCTGCAGGGTTTCCCTTTCGGGTCTTCCGGCAACCCTCGTGGCCCGTCGCCGCCTTTGGATACAGTTTTCCCGCAGTTCGGCTATTTCATCCGTTCACCAGTACTGTGCTCGTTTGTTTCGTCCTTATTGTCGTTTCGGCATTGTGTTATCGCACAGCTACTTCGTTAGTTTGACCGTCTCGTCCACCAGTCTTTTCGTCCTTCGCCGGCCAATCAGTTCTGGAGGTACTTTCGTTATTGGGGTTGGCACTACCGCCAGCTCCTCTGTGAGTTTCTGTACGCCGAGTTTGTTAGTATTCCACCGCGGGAGGTGTTGAATCCTCGTCCGTATCATCGTTGTCCGCCCTGCCATTTCGAAGGCAATGTACTGATGGTCAGTGGCTATGTAGTCTTCAAATACCCACCAGCGTCCCACTCGTGTCAGTATTCTGTCTGACGTCAGTGTTACGTCAGGGATGGAGTCACCAAACCCTGGTCGTATGTATGTCGGCGTGTATCCGGTGTTTACTACTACCGGATCAAGTTTTGCGGCCATTTCCAGTAGTAGCCGTCCTCGTTTATTCGTCGCTGGCATTCCCCACTCGACCGCCCTAGCATTGAGGTCTCCTCACGGAGAGGACATAAGTGACAGCACCAACCTTGGCCCAGACGTAGTCTTCACCAGTTCCGCCGTCGGTCATCCGGGATCAGCCAGCGCCCCTCACCCAGATAGCCACTGTCTCTGTTGCGTTCGTAATCCATGTCCGCGTTGACCTTCTCCTGTACGGTTCGCACATAATCAGTATGTCTGCGTCATGTCAGTCGGCTATCTGTGGCAGTAACATCTCCACCGTCCTGCTTCAGTTCAGGTTTCCCTGGATTATCTTCTCCGTCTTGCAGCCTGCTTCCTGCACTCCTCCAGCGCGACCAGGAATACTATGCACCTCCCGCTTCCCGCAGGGTGCGTTACATCTTTGTGTCCGGCCTCAGCTCAAAGGGGACTGGCCGGTTCGTACTTGCAGTCCGTCGCATGGTCTCCCGTCTCGCCGCATTTTCTGCAGCTTTTTGTCCAGTTGTTATTCGTGCAGTTGGCCTTAGTGTGTCTTACCTTAGTGTGCCTTATTACTTCTATCGGAATTATATATTGCGATGAAACGAGCAATTCATCGTGAAATCTATAGAACGATTTTCTGGTCAAACTCCATAGTGGTGTTGTGCCGCACGATTCCGCACTCCACTTTAATATTTAGGGATCTTCTAGTAAACGGTTAGAATCCAAATGAAAGGCAAAAGTAAAATATAAATAGTTTATTGACACTTTGAATAAGAGAAAGGAAAGACGGATTCCTTGCGCTAATCTATCCCGCTGCACGTACAGGTTAAAGATTAATTTCAGACTGTGTAAATGTTGGCTTGCTGGTCCTTTTATACAGATATATAATTTGTCTGGGTCGGCGTTCACATAGCTGAAAATCGAAGTCGGCTTTAATTGCGCAATGCAATTAAAGTGGATTGTTGGCCTACTCAGTTATACGTACTACTTACAAGAATGTAGTAACTCTTGATTATCAGGGCACAACAGTGGCATTACACTGAATAACGACTCCACTACACAAACTATTGGTATGTGCAGCGAATCGGGTATCCGGCATACAGGAAAAAACCGAAGGCACAGAATAGCGGCACATTCATTCCGAAGATAATCCAGCCGATCACATCTCACGAGGATTGCTTCCCAACGAACTTATGCAGAAATCGAACTGGCAGATGGGACCATCGTGGCTTTCGTTAGATGAAAGTTTCTGACCAGAGAGCAACTTAATAATTCCAGCTAAAATACCAGAACTACGCAAGGCACAATGCCTGCCTCTTGCCACTGAGCGCGAAGGAAAAGGACAGTCCATAATTTTATTTTAATCGGTGCGTGAATAGAAACCGGTGAATCTTTTCGCCGACATAGACGAATTGCTGCGTGTCGGCGGATGCCTCAAAAACGCGCACAAGCCGTACTCGCAAAAACATCCACTGTAATTCCAAAAAAAGCATCACATTACGACCTTGCTCTTTCGAAACGAACACTTGAAACCCCTTTACGCAGGAGCATAAATAACTTTACATGCTCTTCGACTAAAATACTAGATGACGAATGCCAGAAACCAAATAAGAAAAATCATCAGAAATTGCATCGCTTGCGTCAGAGCAAATTCGCCAGCCAGTGAGTATGTGATGGGAGATCTGCCAAAACCACGCGTGACCACAGCACGATCGTTTTCTAACGTGAATGCCAACTATTGTCGTCCATTCTACGCGAAAGAAAATGAACATCATAACCGAAATCGAGTGAAGATATGCGTGTCGGTTTTCATATGTTTAGTGGTCAAGGCTGTGCATCTCGAAGTAGTTTCTGACCTGACGACCGAGGGGTTCATGGCGGCTCTGAAGTGATTTATTGCGCGGCAAGGCAAGCCCCGTAATATTCACTCCGTCAACGACAGTAATTTAATCTGCACGAACTACCAGATAAAAGAGTTATATTCATTTATCCAATCGAAAGAACGCAACAAAAGAGTTCATCAATATCTCGCTGAACAAGGAATCACATGGAACTTTATACCTCCGTTTTCACCTCATTTTGGAGGGCTGTGGGAAGCCGGAGTACAACCATTTAAACACCACATCAAAAGAATCAGTGATAATTTAGTCACTGTTGAAGAATTCAATACTCTTATAATCGCGATCAAGGCTGTTCCGGCCACGCCGGAATTTGCACACGACAACACCGCTCACGTGATTGAGAGTTGATCGATCGAGGCGGCAGCGTCGCGCTTTGTCGGAGCGACGCTTCCCCCTCTTTCGGGGTCGGTTAACGACAGAGCGGTTATCGGACGCCGATTAATCTCCATTAACGTGGAAGGTCTCGTTTCGGATACACGCGCTCAAGTTACAAGTTTTGTATCATATTGTATAACGACTTTGCTCATACCCGGTTATTGCTAGACCTTTTCTCTCTCATTTATCTCGATCCGGCTTGATTATATGTATATTCTGATGGCGACCACGAAACTTTCGTGAACTCTGGTCGGTCGACGGGCTCCTTTGTTCGGCTCGGTCGGCTCGCGCTTAGACTTACTATTGTGACTGTTACGATTCGAGAATCTTTTACCTTTATACCTATCTCTAAACGATTTCAAGCATTCGCCTAGCGTGCTGCACAACTTAGCGCAACGCACAGGCCACGACACGAATCCACTATTCGAGAATCCTTTACCTTTATACCTATCTCTAAACGATTTCGAGCATTCGCCTAGCGTGCCGCACAACTTAGCGCAACGCACATGCCACGTCACGAACCCACTATCTTTATGCCAAACGCCAACAATTTCGAGGCATTGCACAATTCGTCACCTGCCTCGAGCCAGGTGACCTCCCAGTAACGCACCACCATACCTCTGAATCCAGAAAGGGTCACGCGCGAACCCAAGGAAGGCTTGTGATTGGCTCGCTGTCGCGATACACCGTGTCGCGGATGACACATTTCGCTATTTCCATTAACGATCCTACTCACCCCAAGCACCCTTCCACTGAATGACTCATCGCACTAGCCCTAAATAGCTGCCAAAAATTAGTATAAAAGGACGACCTTTTTCACCAATTAATCAGTTACAATTTCAACACGGGACCAGCAACGCAACCACTTTGCCCAACGGAATCTGCGGAGCATTCCTTGCTCGTCGCCATTTGAGTACAAAGTTGTAAACGCATCGAGATCAAGCTTGTATATTGTACAGTAATCTTAGAGTCAAAAGTAACGTGCTCGTGGAAAAATAAAAGTCTGATAACTGAACTCGTGTCGACCATATATCTTTTCACTCCTCATCGAGACTTCAAGAATCATCGTCGCAACGCATCGAGCTTCGTCAGACCACCAGCATCTACACGACCAGCGAAAGAGTGAGTCGAATCTTTCTCATCCAAGACAGGGCTTAATTGCTTTGCCTCGAAAAGAGAAATCGAACCGTGTTATGCATTCCCATACTCGGTAGAGTTCAGCGGATTGTAACAGACTGTGGGTGACAAAAAATAAACGCTCTGACTACGGTAACCTGTGAGGTGCTGTTCATTTTTTTGGAAACCCTTTCCTCGCAGCCCAGATTCTCGCTCGTACAGAAGCAATCTTCAACTCCCGTCCTCTCGTTCTTATATCTACCGATCCAAATAACCTTATGTTCTTACTCCTCGTCATTTTTTAATTAGAGATTCCTTAACGAACTTACCAGAACCTGACTTAGAGGCCACGCCAACGGATCGATTGTTAAACTGGCAACTGATTCAGAACAAACAACAAGAATTCTGAAAGAGGTGGCATAAAGAATATCCGAACGAGCAAAGCGTTAGGAGCAATGGAAATTACAATATCAAGGAAGGAACAGTCGTGATACTCCGAGAAGCTAACCTACCACCAAGACAATGGTCTCTGGGCCGAATAATCAAGGGAGCGATAGCATCATCCGAGCAGTCAAGCTGAAAACTGCTACGGGAGATCGCGACCGTAACATTCGGAAACTCTCATCATTACTAAGTGACATAAGTGAAGTGTCAAAGAAAAATTGAATAGACAATATGATATAGTTTGTCTTATACAGCGTGAATCGCATAAAGTGTCGCACAGCGAATTCTGAGGTAAATGAGGCCATTACAAACAAAAGTTGCAAATAAACATTAGGGATATTGTTAATAATTTACGAGATATAAATATTTAAAGTTGTCGAATTTGAACGAAAGGCGGAAAACGGTTTTAAGGGGCGAAACGCACCCTCAAAAATGGCGGTTTTTCATTTTTCGGCAATAACGTTTTGAAGGTACGAGATATAGAAAAAAAAATCAAATTGCAACAGCCTTTATTTTTTCACGTGCTATACATTGGAGATGAGAAAGATGCAGGTAATAATAAATTTCTTATTGTTTATTAGAAAAATCGAACTTTTCATATATATCTCCGAGAATTTTTAATCGATTGAGATGTAATTTTGCATACCCATGAAGAATGGAAAATTTGCGAGGAAAACTCTAATTGGATAAATGGAAAACTGCAATTAAGGGGTTGTAATTGCCCTTCCATTTTTTAGGAAAGAGCATCGTAGTTAGCATAGTCAGCTAGCATTATGGAATTCCGGGCTAAATTCACGTCTATATTTACATTCGTGTGTATATTTATAGCTACCCCCCGAACGAACAAAAAATTAAGAGATCGTCTCAATATGACCCTTCGACAAATCACTGATTTTCGTGATTTTTTAAAATATTGTAATAAACTAATCAGTCTGGTCTTCTTTTTATAAATAAATACATTCATGCCGAATACAAAATGTTTTTTACGTTTATTTATTTAGTATATAATAATTAAAGAAATTGTTGAAATTACACGTTAAAAAAAAGGTCCTGTACGACGTCCACGATTGCAGCCACAATTTTGATCTGAAACAAAATTTTCAAAAAGATTATTAATCTATAGGAAAGTAGCTATCACGCTATGCAGGAGGAAGACGTTAAAAATGTTCTCTCAAGATTGGAAAGTAGATATCTTCAAATCTTTTCCTCTGAGAGTATACACCGCTTTTAAAAACACCATTTCGAGAACAACGCGTTTAAAGATTGAAGTTAGAAAATTTTAGATAAATCGTTTACTTACGATCAATCGGCGATGCCAGGTCCATACAATATCCCTTCTGCTTCCTCGCTCATTTTCGGCTGAAATTTCGTTTCGACGAGCTGTCCTGGTTTCTTTGCTGTCCAGAGAGCTTCGCGTTTTGCAATTTTGATGCGCTCCGACTTACATTTTACAGCAAAGTCTGCGGCTATCGGCCCTATGGTGCACCCCATTATCTCCAGTATTTTAAAAATTGGATCGAACCCTTCGTTGAATGTACAGGTGGCACAATACGTCGCGATTTCTATAGTTTGCTTCCCACAGAATATATGTTTGGGAGCGAGTTGCCACGCGCTATGATTGAAACTCTCATTATTATTTTGAGTGTTTGCGCCCGTACATCTCTCTAATAAATCGCTGGTCGTCAAATCTTCGTAAATTGGTTTTGAAACCTCTTGGACACCGTTATCGATTGCTGGTGGATGAGAATATTTTATCTTGAATCCATTGGCCCCAGCCATCATATCGATCGCAAATATTTTAAACTTACGGGCGACCACTTTCGCGGACCAAATCAATTTTATTTTCATTCTTATATCTTTTTATTATGTTCATAAGAGTACTTTAACTCATTTTCAATAAATTTGCAACTTTACGATAAGATCTTTCCGTTTGCCGATGGAAAATTCTAATTGCCGTATTTTAAAAGCTTTCCTATCGGTTTGTCACAGAATGTACGATCGAACCTGATGAATATGCAACCATTCACATTCTTCATAAGCTACTTAAGACTTATGTTTATGAAAACTGTACTGGTACTACTATACAACGACTTCTGTATACTTTGCTGATGTTATACTAACTCTTTCGGAATATTGTTGTGACTTAGAATTTCATGATCTCTTTGAATCTCTTGTATTATTCACCAAAACGGATATGCAGAAGGAGTGTCTTCCAGAATTGATGATATTTCCACGCGTTGACTTGTGAATCGTTAGTCATACTATTGCGAGGTGAACTGGTTCCTAATAGTATTAGTAATAATTACAGTGTGTAATAAAAAACATTTATAGACAAATTCTAAATATCTTATTTTAATGAAAAATCCTGTTTCTTTCAAAAACCATTGCCCTTATGGCACCATTTAATCGCTCATGTTATCCACTCATTTGCGCTCGGTGAGAGTGTTGTAATAAAGTAGAACGCGATTTAAAAAAAGATTTTAAATATATATCAAGAAGAAATCGTAACAATTATTTTTATCTTGAATAAGGTGAACTTCTTTTGTTACTCTTCAATTATATTATATACGATGAATGAAAAGTTACCTGCTCGACCCAGAGATTAGTTGTCATGATCTGATTCTTGAGATTCTGCAAACATTTCAGAATAGAAAATGTTAATTGAAAGTGCCATTCATTTCCTAAAAATGTAGCTTAGAAATTCAGAGTGCAAGCGATTGAATATTTATTTAGTACAAAATCACGAGTTGTTATGCTTATTAAAAAATTATCATTATATTAACATATAGAACAATAATACAGGTATTCACCACGTCGATGAGCTGCGAAAGCTTGAGCTTTATTTTGACAGTTAAAGCGTCCGTGACGTTGACAACAGGACGCACGAGTTTATTGTAGTTCGAGAGGAGATCATCATAGAGTCGCTTTGCATCTGGGTTCCCCGAACATCCTAGAATAAGAGAAAGGTATACGACATATGAGTTAATTTAACAGTGATAGGCGAGTGATGCTTATTGTATTTTTAATGTTTTTAATGTATTATGTCATAGCGCTTGTTTCGTTATAATATATTTGAAATCTTATTTCATATATTGTTGGCACGAACTCAAGTTTCGAGCAACAAATACATTTTACGACAGAAAGATTTATTTCTTGATGACCCCATTCTCTTTTAATCCGCCTATCACCTCCATTTTTCTAGAACACGAAGTTTAGGCAGTGAAGATTGGAATTACTATTTGTACTGTTTCAAATGTGAGTCATAATAACGTTTTTTGAAGGGTTAGCCTATATCGTAGAAAACTTTATCGTGAAATTGTTCATTGTATGTAATTGCAGTTGTATTCTCACATTCATAAGGTATCAATTTATTGTCTAAGGCGTCAGTAGGAGACGGGACGATACCATAGCGTTGAATATCGTAAATTGCTGTAACAATTTGCTGATCTCATACAGGCGTAAGTATGCATAAACTTGTTCGATTTCTCTTTTTCAGTCAGGACAACTCATTTCTTTACTCAGAGACGGAAGTCTCGCCTTATTATTACTATCAATTCAATGTGCAGGAGATTTTTACTAGGATGTCAGCGACGTTATGACTTCCCAGTTGTCAGTTTTGATTGTATAAGAAATTATATGAGCAACGTTTGCCTCTCTCTCTCTCCTTCTCTCTCTCTCTCTCTCTCTCTCTCTCTCTCTCTCTCTCTGCTTCCTTATGGAGATAAACACCCTTCTTCACGCTGTCCGACACTATAGTGCCAAACTTTTTGCTGACGACCTCATATCGTACATACAGTGTCCGCCAGCCAACATCGATGACGCGTCGCTTGAATGAGGATATTGAAGCAGCAGCCACTTGGGCAGACCAACATGATCTCCAACTGAATAGCACTAAGACTAACTGCATAATGTTTGAATCTAACGTCAACTTGGCACGTATATCCCTTTGTACCGGTCGTACGTGTATCGTGTACGTGTATCCCTTGACACCGGTGGTACTAAGAGGAACTGCCATACTGTTTTTCAACTCCTTGCGATATCTCAGTGCCACACTATGTCCCGACCTACGATGCAATAACCAGGTGTCGCTGACTTCTACTCGCGTAAACTGCGCGCTTCACCGCCTGAAATTCCGAGGAAGTTACCTACCACGAAGAGCGAAGCGTCTTTTGGTCAACGCCTTGGTCATACTCTACCTCGACTATGTGCTGGTATTAATAAACGGGTGCCCGAAGTACCTCGACATCAAACTCCAACGACTCATGAACCGTGTGATAAGGTTTGTGTTCAACCTGAAGCAACTGCCTGAAGTTGTGCACCATAGAACTTTTGCGCGCTAATAAATTGACAGATTCTTGCCCGGCATCAATAACGATAGCTTGTGACCTTACTCCCACATACTGGTAGATTCGCTCGGGACTTTCAAGCGTAACTCATGTCATTTGTTACTTTTTACTTCTTCGTAACTGATTGAAATTGTATTTATCTTTACCCACGCACTTATTTATCTATTTATCTATTTATTTATTTACTTGTCCATTTATTTATTTATGTACTGCTCTATCTTCCCGGGTACCCTGCCCCTCGTAAAGAGGTGCGCACAGCAGGGGTGATACCAACCGGGCGCGTCCTTAGGTAGCGGATAGAGGGACGTCCAGAGTGTGAAGCGATCTCCAGACAGACAGGGAAACGGGGCGCCACATGGTGACCGCGGCGTTGGACGGGGGGGGGCGTGGAAGCCTCTGGTCAACAGGAGCTATAAGGAAATCGTCCGGCGTAAAACCTGTACAAGGCGACCTCTGGCCTCTGTGGTGATGGATCTCTATTTCCTGTTCACTCGTGGGAATCCTATGGAAACCTATAAATCAAAACAAAATGCAACAACCAGAGCAGTTGCCGTGATCCCGAAAGGGACACCTGTCACTGCTCACACAGCCGAGGGTGAAGGCAGTTCGGATCCCGTGGATCTCATTACGGAGGGAGCGCGGGAGCTGACTGTCGAAGCCCCAGCCACACGCGTTGGGGAGGAGGGATCAGTGTATGCTGGGACTACCGACTCAACGCACGCGGATCGCGGGGATAAAAGGCTGGCCATCGCATCGGCTGATTACCCCAGCACCACTCTTGGGCAGGGGCAGGACGGACTGGTAGCGTGGGCGATCCCCGGGGCGCTGGACTCCATTCCTTTGGAACAGGAGTCCCCGTGATTTGAGGGTACTCGCAGAGACCAGAGCGTCCTCTGGGTCACGTGCACGGATGACCGGTCGAAGGCTTGGTTGTGGTCTATCGTACCGAACGTGGCACTCTGGGAGGGCGCCAAACTCCAAGTATTGGAGAAAGAGTGCCTTCCCAAATTTATCAGAATGACCGCGGTATTCCCTGATACTAGCGAGGACTTGGATATCCTCTTCGCTAGGATGCAGCGACAGATCCCGGGACTGTGCACTCCCATGTAGAGAGTGTAGGACCGGATGGTTGTCCAAGGGGCAATACATGCGGTTATTGGAGTAGACGCAAAGTTCCTCGAAAGGTTAGCACGCTTACCTCCTCCATCATCCACGGCTACGAAGTGGCATGCCCCCCTCAAGCCGCGCAGAAATGGGAAAAAAGTGGTATGGTGGAGCAAAAAGCTGAGCCGATTACGCTCCAGCTCCCGCCGCCTACTCAATAAAGTCTTGAAAACAAAGGCCGCAACGGACTGGGCTGTTTACAAAATGAAACAGCAGAACTATAAAAAGTCCACAAAAAAATCGAAACTAGAAGCCTGGGGAAGATTCTGCAGGGAGGTCGAGGTTCTACCCACAGTGGCCCGACTTCGCAGTCTTTGCAAACGGCCAACTGCACAAGCCAAGTGGACTCACTATTCTCAACAGAGAAGTGGCTGAGAGAAAGGAGGACATACTTGAACACGTACTGGAGATGCACTTCCGCGAGTCGAGACTGGAAGAGCATGGCCCACAAAAGGGGGACACGAACTCCGCCATCAAACCGGGTGACTAGGGCACCGCCGCGAGGGTGGTTACACATGACAGGATCTGTTGGGTATTGAACCCTTTCGACAAGTTCAAGAGCCCAGGGGCCGATGGAATATTTCCGGCCCTCCTCCAGAGGGGAGGAGAGAACTTAATCAGGAACCTGAATGTCATCTTCAGATCCTGCCTAGCACTGAGATATGTGGCAAAAGCCTGGAGGCAGGATATCATAGTGTTTATCCCGAAACCGGGGAAGACCAGATATGACCAGGCCAAGGCATTCAGGCATATCAGCTTGACGTCCTTCCTACTTAAGACCATGGAGAGACTCGTCGATAGGTTCGTAAGGGACGGGGCGCTGATGAGAGCGCCAACGCACCAGTCCCAACACGCGTACCAGGCGGGTAGGTCTGTGGAAATGGTACTCCACAGTCTGGTACGGGAGATAGAACGCGCCCTTAACAAAAAGGAAGCCACCCTATGCGTATTTTTAGACATTGAAGGGGCGTTCGGCAACACCTCATTTGACGCGATCTGTGAAGCGGCGAGGGAGTTTCAAGTTGAAGACAGGGTCATCAAATGGATGGACCTAATGCTTCGATCACGAAATGTAACAGCCAGTCTTGGCGGGACGGACGTCAGGGTGCACGTCGGCAAAGAGTGCCCGCAGGGGGGAATAACCTCCCCCTTGATGTGGCTCATGGTTGTCGACGGGCTCCTGACCAGGCTCGCGAAACTGAAGGTCAAAGGAGTAGGCTTTGTCGACGATGTCTGTATCGCGATTAGCGGCAGTCACCCGGGGACAATGGCGAGCGAGATGCAGAAGGCACTTGACACAGTGGAAGACTGGTGCGTATCAAAGTCGTTGGGAGTTAATCCCAACAAGACTAAGATGGAACTGTTCACCAGGAAGAGGCGCTTCAAAATGAGGCCCTCTTCCATCTTTGGGGCTGAACTGACGTTCTCCCCAGAAGTTCGATACCTAGGGGTGACAGTCGATCACACAACTCAATTGGCAGAGGCACATCTGTAAACAGTCTCAGAAAGGGATTGCGACCTTCGGGGCCTGTAGAAGAATGTTTGGTCAAACATGGGGACTCAAACCAAGGATGGTCAGGTGGATCTACTCTGCCATCCTGGTCCCACAGATAACCTACGCCTCCCTGATCTAATGGCCCGCACTCAAGCGGGAGCAAAACAGGAAGGCTCTGAGCGGGACTTACAGGCTGATGGGACTGGGGGGTGACAGGCGCAATACGCACCACTCCTACCCTGGCCATGAGAGCTCTGCTCAACATCCCGCCCCTGGGTATCACAGCAAGGGCAGGGGCAAGGAACGCAGCCAGTCGGCCGCTCATTTATCGATAATGGAGGGGTGTAGCCTACGGACCCGCAACGGTCCTTTCGAAGGTGAGGGACTTAGAGCAGGTTACCCGACTCGGTGGTGACTGGCGCTCGTAGGAATACTACTTCAAGTACTACTATGCGATCCTCTTCCCTGACAAACAGACGTGGGTCGAGGATCGAAGAAGCATACTGTCACCGGGGTTTTTTTTTTTTTTTTTTTTTTTTTTGAACCCGCGGGGGACATTGTTTTTTCCCGTTTTG
>JAPYZU010002767.1:0-21571 GCA_030523005.1 Tryphoninae sp. B BG-2022a
TATCTAGCGGTAGGCAGCGGCGGCGCTTAGCAAAATGTTACGAGCTCTGCACTACCGAAGCCGTCTGAAATTTCCGCTGACTTACACTGCCTCTTAAGTAGTAAGCGTTTCTTTCTTTTTCTTGCATAAAAAATGGCTACCGCAAATACAACTACTTCAGGAATGGACATGTCGATAGACCCCCCACTTGTATATAGAGCAAAATAAATTTTAGAGAATTTTTGAAAACTATTCCAAATTTCGATAACGGGTCCGACCGGTACTCAATAGATTCTTTCCTACGTGATTGTAAATTAGCGAAAAAACTGGCACAGGGAGTTAACGAATCTCTCGTCGTAAGAACTTTAATAAGCAAATGCAAAGACGAACCTTTGAGACGGGCAAGTCAAGCGGGTGTAGCCACGGTAGACGACCTCGTAGAAGTTTTTTCAAAACACTATAGATCAAAGAAAGATGTCGAAGATTGGTTTACAGAATTTGCAAAGCTCAAACAACAACCGAACGAAAAGGTCGGGTTAAAAAAGGTTAAAAAAGACATTGGAAGAGATAGAATTGAAAAGAAAAACGATAATAGAAAGGGTATTGGTAGCAGAACAACTAGCAATTTGGGCTTTCCAAAGGGGAGTTTCACAAAGAATAGCCGCATTCCTAGAATCAGAATTTGCAACGCTAGCCGATGCAACAACAATGGCAGAAAAAATTGAAGAAAGATTTAGATCAGACAAAGAGACAGATTGCTTTGCAGTCCAATCTAACATTCAGAGACATAACAATAGAATGGGCCAATCGAATCAGAACACACACAAAATCAACAATCAATCACACATATCAGGCAAATTCTGCTCATACTGTAAGAAGCCGAACCACACTATCGAAGATTGCTGAGCATTAAAAAACAAAAATCAGATGAACAAGTCGGCAACAACGAATCTCCATGCAAACATGATATGTCATTATTGTAAAAAACAGGGCCATTTGATCGGAGTTTGTAGAAAAAGAATCTATAACGAAAACGCGGCCCGAGCAGGTATTCAGAGCAGTCAGTCGGGAAACGGGCAGGCAGCCCCCGGTCACGGCGCACCGATGGGGCACGTGCCGGCCCAGCGTCAGGAAAACTCCCAACAAAACTAGGGAAGATAAATGTGTTGCAGGCAGACTATAGATCAACATGCGTCTCTCCATGCGTCAACTCTCCAGCAATAGTAGTAAAATCAAAAGATATTTTTCCCGATCGCGCGACATTTTTGGTAGACACAAGATCCCAATTAAATCTCATCAAATACAGTTCACTAAAAAAACCCAAATCTCATAAATAATTACATTCAGTATGAACTAACGGGAATCTCAATAAAAGACAAACCTTGCACAATAGAACAAATCAGTATAGACATGAACGGCACGCAAACGATTTTTCATGTAATCTCAGACGATTTTCCGTTCGGGCATCATAGGATCTGAATTATTATCCGCGGGACGAAGTATAATCGACTATGAACAGGGACAGATAACACTAAATAGTACGCGAATCCCTTTCATAGAGAGAGAGAGAGAGAGAGAGAGAGAGAGAGAGAGAGCATAGTCGTGCCAGCGAGAACAAAGACAGGTATATCTGTCAGAGTCGTAAACGCGCTCGAAGAAAGCTACCTGCCACGGCTTGACCTACCCGAAGATATATACGCAGGAGAGGGTATCGTCAAGAATAATAAAGGAGTAGCCTGCTTATACGCAATAAATACCCGGGAGAATGACATTAAGATCAACATTTCAGTAATACCTCTGTATTCTTTCGATACAAGTGTAGACGAGGATGAAACTTTCGACAAAGATAACAACTCTGGGTACATACCAAGAACTCAGGGGACTTGTACCGAAGAAGTTATCAGACTGTTGAAACTCGATTATCTTAATGAAGAAGAGCGTAAAGCGGTAAACACCCTAGTGGATGAATACGTTGACCTCTTTCATATCCCCAGAGAATAATTGCGAACAACGAGCACGCTCACCCATCGCATACTTACCACAGACAATATACCCGTTAACACCCGACAGTACAGACACACACCATCACAGAAAATAGAAGTACAGAAACAGATAGACGACCTGTTACAATCAAACATTATACGACCTTCAAGTTCGCTGTATAATTCACCTCTGTGGATCGTACCCAAAAAACCAGATGCATCGGAGAAACCACGCTGGCGCCTCGTAATCGATTTTAGAAAAATAAACGAGAAAACTATCGGTGACGCATATCCATTGCCATTGATAACAGATATACTAGACCAACTAGGGGGAGCCAAGTATTTTTCGATATTCGACCTAGCTTCGGAATTCCATCAAATCGAAATGGATCCGGAAGATAGACAAAAAACGGGTTTCACGACCCCCACGGTCACTACGAATTCAACAAAATGCCCTTCGGCTTAAAGAACGCACCGGTAACGTTCCAACGGCTAATGGATATGACCCTACGGGGATTACAGGGGAACGAACTGTTCGTATACCTCGACGATATCGTCATTTACTCAAAATCATTAGAAGAACATGACCTAAAATTCAGACAGCTTGCTGACAGATTGAGAAAACCCAATTTGCTGATTTGCAATTGATATCGGCAAACGATGTAAAACCGGACCCGAAGAAAATCGAAGCGGTAAAAAATTTTCCGACACCCAAAACGCAAAAGAATATAAAAGAATTTTTAGGTCTCGCGGGGTATTACCGGCGTTTCATTAAAGATTTCGCGAAAATCGGAAGACCATTATCGAACCTCACTAGCAAAAATAGAAAATTCGAATGGACATCGAGAGAACAAATATCCTTCGAAACTCTACGCGATATGCTATGTGATTCACCGATATTGCAATACCCAGATTTCACGAAACCATTTATTGTCACGACGGACGCATCAGGTTTCGCGATAGGCGCAGTTTTGTCTGAGGGCAAAATCGGTGAGGATCTCCCGGTTGCCTATGCATCGAGAGTACTCAATGGCGCAGAAACCTGATACTATACTACGGAGCGCGAGATGGTAGCAGTATTATTTGCGTTGCAAACTTTCAGGTCTTACCTCTACGGAAGACCATTCACACTAGTTACAGATCATAGACCGCTCGTATGGGTAAACACAGTAAGCGATCCAACGTTACGAGTAATGAGATGGAGAGAACGATTAAGAGAATTCGAACACACAGTTCAATATAAAGCCGGTCGAGTTAACACCATTGCAGACGCACTATTCAGGAACCCCATCATAAAAAATTGGGCAGTGTATGTAGTCGAAGTTAAGTGGCGGAAAAGGGCCCGTCGTGAAGGAGAAAAAACACGACCAGCAATAGCCGAGCCGCGCTCACCCCCGCATAGCGACGGCATAGAAGAAAAAAGGCTAAAACTGACCGTTCAAAAATACGAAAAGAGCGAGAAAGAAGTAAAACCAGATGACGACACCAAGAATTTCCCAAGCCCTCCGAAAGGGAACGATACTGATAAGAAAGAGATTAAAATGGAAATAGAATCCTCAGGCTCAGATTTTTTAGGATTCCCCATTGAAGACGAAAGCGTTAGAAACAAGGAAAGCAAATCAGAAAATAATGTGGAAACGAAATCTCCGACAGACGATAGAGTGTACGACAAATCCGAATTTTCGAAATTAAGCGAATTATTAGAAGAAATTTGCGAGAGCGATGATGAAGATAAATCAATAAAATCCCCACATCAATAAAATCTCCAAGGAGTGAATCAAAAATATCCGAAGAGATTGTAGAATCGAGAAATTTTTTCAGAAATTCTGTATCAAAAGTATCACGGGATACTGAGAGATTGAAAAAATCACAAGAAGAGTCCGAATTTTCGAAATTAAGCGAATTATTAGAGGAAATTTGCGAGAGCATCGAAGAAGATAAATCAATGAAAATTTCAGAAGCTACAGTATCAATAAAATCTCCAAGGAGTGAATCAAATATATCCGAAGAGATTGTAGAATCGGGAAATTTTTTCAGAAATTCAGTAATAAAAGTGTCACGCAATACTGAGAAATTAGAAAAATCACAAGAAGGAAGTGATAAAGTTTCGGAACCGAGAGGAGAAGAAACAATCAAAATACTAAATTCGGTTGAGAAGTCTAAGAAACCATCGGATGAAGAATGACCAATAAAAGAAAAAGAAAGCGCAAGTACGGTACTTAAACACAGTTCGCAGTAGCTCAGTTCTACTGGGCTACTGCGACAGTTGCATTCACAAGTTGCACAGTTCGTAGTAGCCCAGTTCTACTGGGCTACTACGAACTGTGCAACTAGCGACCACGGGGGGCCTGATCAACCCGCCGAACGCCAAAACACAGACAGGGAAATAATCACACCAGAACAGAATGCGAGTAAAGAGAGTAGAATATCGGTCTCAAACGAATCATCCGATGAGGAAGAAAAAATGATGAAATTAAACAGAAACACAGAAATACTAAAATCGCAAATTAAAGAGAAGATAAAACTCAAGAAGCACTTATCTAGGAGAAGCAAGTCAGAAACGTCAGTATCGTCAAGCAATAAGAGCGACACTCCCCAGTCATCACAAAATTCAATAATTTTACCGGATTACGTAGAAACACCTCAACCACACAGCCAAGAATCGTTCCTACAAAAAATCAGGAAAGACGACAATACAAAACCAGTACACCTAAATTTTGAGGTTCGAGACGAAGAAATTACATCAGATATAAAAATAACCGTAGCGACAACCAAGGCAAATTCCTTGCTGGGAGAGAAAACTCCAGTACAGAATAACCCGTTATAGTAAATTTCCGTCAGGAGAAAAGCGCAGCAATAAATTTGTCACCCCAAAAGGTTCCAAGAATTCCCATAGAACAAAAAATAAAGCACTCAAACCCATATAATTTCCAACGCGAGTTACTTGGAGAACTAACAAAGAGGTCCACATGTGTAGCAGGTTTTACGCCATCCCCGGCGATAAGAACAAGGAGGAAAATAAGCAATATAACGCTCGACAGGGATATAGCACCCGTAGATTCTTCAACAGAGCACGAAACAGAGATAAAAATATTAAACAAAAATGATGAAAATATACAAGCCGGCACAGTTAACAACACTCTACACACCAATACCCTCTCGAAATATATACAAACCAAAGAAAAAGAAACAGCGTCAATTCACAATTCAGAGAAAGCGCAGATTATCGACATGGATGTCGAGCAGGAATCGAGTGACAAAGAGGCTGAAAATATATAGGTACTCGAAAAAAATTCGGAGCCCATAAACTTAAAAGAAGATAAGTCTCGACGAAAAATAAACGAACAAGAGCCCTCCTAACTGCTCCAACGCTCGAAAAGGGTCACCAAGAAACCCTCTTGCTCATGCTGTTTAGGAACACATGGCACATCATATAAATCAATAACTAAATATCTACAAACCGCGAAGGAAAAAGATAAGAAAGAAACCCAAATCCCTAGTATCCCCACAATAAACGAAAGCATAGAAATTCCACCGGTAGACAAACAGAAAGAATACACACCAAAAAACCCTCAAAATGAGAGAGAGACCGAGAGATTAAAAAAACCAAGGGTCACGAAACGAGCAGCACCCCCCCCCCCCCTCCCCTAAGCAATAATGAGACCATTAAAATACACCCCCTACCAACACCGACAAGGGACGTTATTAATTCAAACATCGAAAGCGAAGCGATAGAGCAATCTTTTTCAAGGAATTTTATAAACACAATGAATAGCAACTCAGATAACGGTAAAGCTAACTGCGACAAAGAACAGAATCTTTCAGAGAATATCGCAAGGGAAAATTGTAGCAGCTCAGGTAACGGTAAAGGCCATAGTGATCAAGAACAAGTTCCTTCGGAAAATGTTGCAAAGAAAATTCATAGCAGTTCAGATGACGACAATGAAGAAGAAGACAGAAGATTAATCGAAACAAGAGATAATCTAGAAATAGGGAACGATAACATAATCTGCTTTACTAATGCAGACGGCACAGTATCAGATGAAATAGGAAAAAGACTCATTAAGAAAGTATTGCTAAATAAACTCACACCATTGAAAAAATACTCAATAGGAGAAGTAGTAATCTCAACAAAAAACAATAGGAAAATCTTCGCGTTAATTGTTCGACAGACCAACGAAGATCAATTAACAACAGAAACAACTATCAAAAAAGCCTTCCAAAATTTAAAACTTATTATGGCAGAACTAAACGTCAAATCAGCCAGCATTTCACAAGCTGAAAGTAACTTAGGAAGACCAGACTGGAACAAAATAAGCAAGATTATAGAAGAAATATTACCCAATGATGTCACGATAACAATTTGCAAAGATGAAATTATAATTCCGTCGGAAGGTCTCAGAGAGGGCATAATACGAGAGTGTCATGAGACCCCGTTAGGAGGCCATAAAGGAGTGACTAAGACTTACAACAGAATTAGGCAAAAATATTGTTGGCCCAACATGAAAACAAATATTCAGGAATTCATTAAGAAATGCATAAGCTGTCAGAAAAAGAAATTAGTCAGAGTAAAAACGAAACAACCAATGATTATTACAGATACATCAGCGGATGTATTTCATAAAGTAGCAATGGGCATAGGTGGGCCATTCGAAGTCTCGAAGAACGGTCACAAATACATTCTCAGAATGCAGGACGATCTGTCGAAATATAGCTTAGCTATACACCTAATAAACGCAACAGCAGAGGCAATATCGAAAGCGCTAATCCGAGAGTTTATAAATAAATTTGGTTGCCCCAAGGTAATCTTAATAGATCAAGGCGCAGCTTTCATAGGACAAGTTATGAAGAGATTAGCTAAAGCATACCAAATCCAGCAAATCAAAACAACAGCATTTCAGCCTCAATCAAACGGCTCTCTCGAAAGAAGCCACCAAGTATTGGTAGATTACCTGAAACACTACACACAAAAAAAGGACTGGGATGAATGGCTCTCATACGCAGCGATGTCATACAATACTAGCGTACACGAAGGCATGAAATTCACGCCATATAAACTCGTTTTCGGTAGAGAAGCGAGAATACCATCAGCCATATCACCATTAGATTACGCAATAACATTCAATGATTTCATCAAAGAGAAACTAGAACAAACCATGAAAGACAGAAATATAGCGAAGGAAAATTTAGAGAAAGCAAAATAAAAATCCAAAGAACATTACGATACAAAATTGAACGAAATAAAATGATAATAGGACGAGTAGTATATTTAACAAAAAATCATAAGACAAACAAATTACACAACTACTTAGGACCATACCCAATCACAGACATCATTGCAGACACAAACAACGTAGAGATTGATTTGGGCAATAATAAAAGAAAAATAGTTCATTGCGATAGACTAAAAATAGCACACAAATAAAAAAATAGAGAAAGATAAACGCGCAAAACATATTCTTTTTTCAGACGAAATGGGCGTCGACTACATCATGATATTAGGAGTGCTCCTGCTAGCATCGGCGGTAAGAGAGACCACCGAATTTATAGCTTACGATTGCGGAGCACCGTCAATGAACATAACTACATTATCGCTTTTAAATATCAAAGATTGCAAAATCCCGATACGTAAGCCCGAAATTAAGGAAACAAAAGTACAACTTTTACAAACCGCAGAATTTACATCAATAAGCGTCTTTCAATGTACAATAGAAATTGATAGATCTATATCCTACTGCGGGATGCACTCACACATTTCGTTAGTATCCAACTCAAACATGGAGTATATAAAAGAAATCACTTACGAACAATGCAAACGCATTTACTCCACACAATCATACCAAACGCACAGACAAATCTTCGTAGACATACTTCCCAATACCACATCCTCGAGACCCTTGACCCTCGCAGGTAGAGTCGACAGCGACGGTAATTGCGAAGGGGAATAGTTCTCGGACTACTACGAGTCATGGTCAAGTGTAGTAGTACAGGGGCAAATTAAAATCACGTTACAGGACTATTTCGCAATAGTAAAAATCAACGAAAATGAAATAATATTAAGATCTGGTGTCAGATGCACGTACACGTCAGAAAATTGTTTGGATATCGAGGGAGGAAACACATTTTGGAATCTAATGATAACAAATGGTTGCAATTTCGATACATACTCAACATTGTATGAAGGCCCGCGAGAAAAAATTAGGGACAACTCTCTAAATAAATACGGAGAAGAAATATACTCCGTAACGACTAATGAGATAACTTTTGCTCTAACAACGCACGGAGTAACAACAAAATGTGGATACAAGATTATTAGAACCGAACACCCAAAGCTTTTTATCGTTAACAGCAATGACAGTCCATTACTCCCCATCGAAAAGGGAATCACGTTAAAAAATATGGACATGCTGGGATATATCAATACCAAATTCATATTCCTTGAGAGACATCTGAAAGAACAGATAGTAATCCTGTATAACGACGTTATTAAACAACAATGTGAATTAGAAAACGAAGTCCTTCACAACTCTCTGGTAATAGCACCACTCGCACCTGCCGAATTCGCTTTTCGCCTGATGAAGAAACCAGGGTATATAGCACATTTAGCGGGCGAGGTAATTAGGATTGCAAAGTGCATACCAACGGAAGTAACCCCGCGAGAAACAAAGACTTGTTATCAAGAATCACCAATTAATAGGTATCAAACTCTACCCACCCTGGCGCGAGCCGCTGAACCCGCAGAACGAAAGTTATGTGGGTTCGGCGAAAGAATAAGAAAGAAAATAGATATAGAAATAAACTATCATAACCCTTTTCGACTACGTGAGTCACTGGGTATACAAGGGCCAACGTAAAGCCTCCCCCTACTCGTTCGCAAACATTTCCTTAACAGGTTATCCAACCGTTGAAAGACTATTAAAAAAAAAAAATGATGTCCAAACGCTCTTGGAATGCCGATAACGTATACGAAACAAGCAATCATCTCCCGAGCATTTCCGTCCACCCCTCAAGCAAATTATTGGATCGAGACGACCAGAATCGCCTCGACAGAGAACCGAAAAGAAAAAGGACACCCATCGCCCGGCCTCGGTTGAAGGATCACATGACAACAATCCGAGGTGCAGAAACCTTCGAATGACCCACCGATCAAACCAACCAAATCGCATGTCGAAACCACCTCGGAATACTTAAAGATCTAAGGAAGGGCAAAACCTCTTACGAGAGAAAACGCGTACACAAGAATTATAAAAAACCTCTCATATTTTATTTCTTTCCTCACTCCTTCCCTCTCCTTCCTCTTACAACGTATACAATTTTGTTTTTCTTTTGTTTTTTTTTCTCTTTTTTTTCACGTTCACTTGATCCATTTATTCGAAGGAATATGTCGCATAAATCCCGCGTGGATCCATCCAGGTAGGGTGGTCCCAATCCTCCTCTGGGTGTACAGTCCCCCAGCGACCCTCGAACAGCCAGCGGATACACCAATAACCAAATTCGACGGCGTCCTCATGTCGAGATAACTCGCGACGCGCTTCCCTCCGCATCTCCCGAACCGAGGCCCAGACCCGGAATAATGAAGACAGGTCCAAACTGCGTTGCGCCATATCGATGAATTGGAGAAAAGTAGTAAGTTGGAGAACTGTTCACCACAAGGATTCACAGAATAATGACTGCTCAAAAACTTCCCGAGCAGCTTCGCATCCCTTGAAGCCCCAATTTCACAACTACCCCACTACAGTAAACCCCGCTATTGACTGCGCCAAATACGAGAGTTTGAGACACCCTCGACCCCCCTCTCCTCTTGTTTTTTTTCTTTAGAATAAGTATATTGATAATCAAAGTCCGTTAACGAACATAAGGGGCGTTGAATAAAAACAAACGACATCATACTTGCGATTCTACATCTAAAATAAGGACTTAAGATAATTCATATATAGCAATAATTACTCTCTAAGATCATTCATGTACTAATACCATATAATTCAACTAGACCCTAAGATTATAAGGGGACACATGCCACCGAAATACGAATTTCGGTGTGCTTGATTTCATATCAGAGCGAGGACGCTCCCTCTTTTTCCAAGGGGGGAAGTGTTACGTACTGGCCGACATTAGAGGCCCAGTCAATTTTCAAAATTCAGTCATGACCAAACGTCGGTTGCATATGTCCTCTAGTCGGTAAAAGGGCGCTCTGCGTAGTTACCCCTAGTGCCGACATAGCTGATAGTTCCGTCTGATTAGTAAATAGTACGACTTATCTTAACACGAGAGATGGTAGGGAAAAACCAGCCTATCACAAGAACTTCCCGACCCTCTCCTAAGGGAAAACCAAACTCAACCCTAAACCTAACCCCTTCCACCCATTTAGAGTATTTATAAAAAGACACGCTCTGACCAAAAAAAGACACTTATAGATTTCGACTTTAAAGCTCTATATTCATAATCTTCACTTTAAAAACGGCCTCTGAACGAGCCGGAATATCGATTACTTCGACCGCTGCAGGTGGTTTTTCGAAAGAATACGATTTTTCACCGAATTCTAGACTTTCAGTTTCGAAATTTATATTTGCTTTTGCATCAAAGAAAAACTGTGAGCCTAAAAGACCTGAGTAGGGCAGCTACATTTCATCGGGGATTATGTGAAATAGAGTTGTAACCCCGAATACTTTTATCTAAACGGTGCCAAATGTGAAAATAGGAATTTCTGAAATTCCTCTTAATTCTACAATTTCCTTTTCATCAATGCCCAAAAGATTCTGACTGAATTTATTTTTGATCAGAGTGGGACCCCCACCTGAATCGAGCAACATTACCAATTTTTCGTCATCTGAATTTTTTCCAATGCAGATGGATGGCAATGTACTGAATGTTCCAGGATCGATTACGAACACAGGGAATCGCCTGATTTGCTCGTATCGGTTACTATGTTCACCGGACGCTCTTGAGTCGTAGGGGGTCCTCTCCGTGCGTCCGCTCGGGAAGCCAGTGATCGCTTCCCTGATTCATTCATGTGTTATTGAATTTTCGTTTGCGACAATCTTCAATATTATGACCAATGTTTTTATAATATCGGCACTGCTTTTGCTCGCCCATTTTTGAAGCTACGTTTAAATTTCCGTTACAAGTGTCAGCTGTGTGACCGGATTGCCGACATAACTGACACTTTACACGTAAATTCTTAAATCTCGATATCTTAGGTGATAGCTTACGTGTTTCGAGAATTTCTTTGGCCTGTTTATTTATATTCGCGGCGAAGGCTATAATATTTTCATTTTTCTTTTGATAAATGGATCCGAGTTCCCCCTTTAATTGCGTCTCAGACTTATTTGGTGAATATATTCTCTTTAGAAATGTTATGAAATCCGAGAGCTTTTGGAATTTATTCCCGTGAATTGAGTTCCTAACCTCGCCTTTCAGTTTATGGCGAATTAGCTTGACAAGGTTTGTATCCGCTTCTTTTGGAAGTATCTCTAATGCATCTTCGCAACCTATTACGAAATCGAATAACGGTACAGATTCACCATTAAATTCTGGAACGCATTCCATCGTGTCTTTAAGTGATACTAATTGATTCGTACTGAAAGTCGCCATTTCGTTGACCTTTTGAAATTTCTGACTCTCTTGTTTTATTTTCAATTCGTATCTTTGATACGTTGTTCCATTGATAGTAAAATTATTCTTGAAATAGAAATAATACTCTTCTTTAAGGATTCCGGACGAGCCCCTAAAAATTATTATATGACATGCAGAGTGAATGTACATAAATATTTATTAATTTTCCTTTTTTTTGCCTACGCCAAGCGCAATAGCACGGGATTGGGAAGAGAAAAGTATTTTGTACGGAATTGAATTAAGAATAATTCCAAAAAATTATGTAACAAAACTATAACTACTATTTATTTAACGATATACAAAAGTTCTGTTCAGATTTAAAGTGATTTCTGTTTGACATTTCGAGCGCGGTTTACAGTAGTTGCCTTACTTGGATATGAAGTTGTTGTTGCTGTATTGTTGTTGAATCGTTGTCGGATCATTGTTGGTTGGTGTCGATTGATGAAATTATTGTTGTAAGTTGAGTTGTTGTTGAAGTGCACTGAATTTACTGACTAACTATACATAATAGTGTTTTACAATAAAAGAAGTTATTGATAATTAGAGTCAGAAAAATTAATGAATACGAGAACTAGATATGGAAATACTGATTGCCGACTCTGTTGACTGGCTGGAGAAGACTGACTAAAAATTATTCTCTATCGAAAGACAGCTATGTTCTAACAGATTTGGAAGTGCTTAAGTAGGGAGGTTCGCATTCTTATTCGTTAAAATTCTTAACATCTATGAAAGGATCATTACTATGATTGGAGGGTTGAGAATTCGGAGGGATGCTAAGATTCTGGGAAAATAAATATTATGTAAAACATAAATAAAAAGAATCGTATTATGTCGACGGTCAATAGCCATATGGTTCGTGTTCGCCTTACCCTAGAAAAGACATCAATTTACGGTCCCTTTTCTCTAAGCGAAAAAGGGCCTCTCGATAACCATAAGAAATCGACGGGGTACAGCCATGTGGCCTCGCTAGCACTTATCTCGGAAAGTGATGAAATTGCGGTCGCTTTCCTGACGTGAAAAACAACTGTCAAAAATATATATGTGCCTAAGAATAATGAAATGAAAAATTAAACTACATTTACGCGGATGTTACAGGAAGTTATAGTGGCAATGTGTAGTGGTATAGAGGAGGAGCAGGAGGAAGAAGAAGGGATGATGTGGTGAAAGGTGAGAGCGGAGGAAGGGGTATGGACGGTAGTGGCGGTGTATTTGAACGGGTATATGGGAACGAGATTAGAGAAAATAAGAGCGTGGATGAAAGGACAAAACGAGAAGGAAATAAAATGTGATAATAAGAGGGGATTTTAATGCAAGGACAGAAACAAAAGGAGGAACAGTGGGGACGGAGGAGGACGAGAAGGAAGGAGGACGGTAATCAAAGGATGTACATAGAATAAGGTAGAACAACAAGTAGTAGATAAGGTAGAATAAGATCATAGGGTAGGGAAATGTAAACAGAAAAAAGTGTGAAGGGCGAGAAACGACAGGCCTGTAACCCTAAGGAGAATCAATAAAGATTCCCCTTGGGGTAAAGTGTGTGTGTGTATTGCAAGTAATACACACACACACAACAAATTGGTTAAAATCGAAAGTACGGTTCCTGAGAAAATGTACATTAAAAATAGGCATTTTTCGAACCAATCCTTTTCGACGTTCAATTGGTCCCAACATTTTTCTATTTCGAATATCCTCTAAAACACTGCATACAGTTATCAATGAAGTCTTTCTAAACAAAACTAAGAAACCAATCGTCAACAAATATTGAATAGTTTTAAAGAAATCTTAATTTGAAGCAAAGAAGATCAGATAGGGGCTTCCGAATATGTCGAATCCTCTTAATGTCCTTACCACGAGCTTGTATTACGCGCAACTTCACCTTTCTCAGAAATATGTCGGCTACGTACCGCTTACATTATTTTTGAATTTTGTATTTTTATTGTAATGATAAACAATATAATCGAAGCGACACTTTTAAATGGAAAATTTGTGAGAGAAGATGTATTGTTGCCACGTATTCCAGTGACACCAACAGATATGTCATTCGAATTCAAACGTTTGCAGTTTCCGATGTGACTGGTATTTACCATCAAGAAAACACAAGAACAATCCCTATAAGGGTATGCATCAACTTTGGAAAGCCTGGGTTTAATCGGGTACGTACCAGACAGAGAAACAAAAATATTGTGTATCCAAAACATTTCAATAAACATAATATATAAAAATGAATTTCCTTCATTGGCATTCGCTGCCAAATCAATTATCACAAAATGGCATTGCAACGCATGTCAGCGACAGCTAGTGTCAAATCAATATTTTTAATATCAAAATGCAACATCTACCATCTGTAAATTATACTTTCATTATCCATTGGTAAAATTATTTATCATCTTGATGCAAATTTCATTGATTTTATCAATATCACATTATATTTGAAAACATATGCTGTATTCGAACTTGCGTTTCCGGCGCGAGTGAGAGTGGATGAGTGGAAGAGTGAGGTAGAGCAAAAGTGAATAGAAGTGAAGAAAGAGATAGGAAAGGAGTGGAAGAGGTGGCAGAACAGTACGGAGGAGTGATATCAATAAGGGGAAGAATAGGAAGGAAATGGAAAGAAGGGACAAAGGCAAAGAACGAGAAGGAAAGAAAGGGCACAAGAAAGAGGTTAGGAAAATTTGTGGGACAGAGCAAGATAGTGGAGAGAGAGAGAGGAAAAAGAAGGATTGATAGGTGGGAAAGAGAGGAAGGCAGCACAGCAGCGAGGAAAGTGCTGACATCGGACGGTCAGAGAGGTAGGCGGCAGAACACAGGAGGTAAGAAAGGAAAGGAAAGGCGAGAGATAAGGTAGGAGGAAAGAAAGACAGAGAGGTAGAGAAAGGAAATGGCAAGTCAGAGACAGCAGGAGAGAAGAGAGGGAAAGAGCGAGGCGGAAAAGAAGGGGAAATTCGAAGAAGAGCGAAGCAGCCACGGAAAGCGGGGAAGAGGGAGTAAAGAGAGGAAGGAAAACAAATGCAGAGAGGCTCGGTAGAGAGAGAAGATATAGCACCGAAAACATATGCAATTTAGGTGACTTGATGGAGATGTGGAAAAGAAAAAATGAGGGCGGGGGTAGGGACAGGGACGAAGAGGTAAGAGGGGTAGGAAATAAGAGTAGAAGAACGGGAAATCTGAGAGGAGGGGAGGAACAGGAGGATGGGACGCTACAAGAAATGATAAGGGGAATGAGAGAAGGGATGAGAAGAGGGAGAGAGGAGGCGAAGAGACAAGGAGACAGATTGGAAGAGGAAATACAAAGAATAAAGACAACAACCGAGAAAATAAGGAAGCACTTAGAGAAAGCAGAGGAGAGATGGAACGCGGAGAAACCAGAGATATGGGAGGAAATACTAAAGATAGAAGAAAGAATTAAGGGAAAGGAAAGGGAAAAAGGAGAACTAGAAAGAAGGATCGAAAAAATAGAAGTAAGGGAAGGGAAGGGAGAGAAAGGAGAGAGGAGAAGCGAAACAGACAAAAGACTTAAGAGTCAATGTAACTGGCGACGAGCTGCTTGCGCTTCGAAAACGGGATCCGTAAATTGTCCGGCACTGAGCAACTGATCGGGAGATAAGACTGTCATGCACTTTATGCCATAATTCTTTATGTATCCTCCAAATTTTAGGAGAGGAGATCGGTTGCTCAGTGCCGCATAATTTACGGATCCCGTTTTCGAAGTGCAAGTGGGTCGTCGCTAGTTACACTGTCTCTTAAGGAGATAGAAAGGAAAATAGAAGCAAGGGAAAAAGAAGCAATAAAGAGAAACATAGTAATGAAAAGAGTAATAGTGGGAAGAGCGAAACCAGGAGAAATCGCAAGGAAACTGATAGGACAATTGGGGGTAATAGTGACGATAGAGAAGGCAACGGTGATTGGGAAATGCGAACAAGGGAAAGAAGGGACGATAAAGGCGGGAATGGAAAGCATGGAAGGGAAGAGAGAGGTAATGGAACAAAAAAAAGAGACTAAAAGGATGAAAGGAAAGAATAGAAAGCGAAATGACAAGGGAGGAAATGAAAAAATAGTGGCAAATAAGAGAGATAGCGGCAGAGGAGCGGCGGAAAGGAGAGAGAGCATGAGTAGAGCAAGGGAGGATAATGATGCAAAGGATGTGGTGGAGATGGGATGAAGAAAGCGAGGAACTGAGAGACTAAAGAGGAAGGACAAGTTGGAGGCCAAAAGACACGAGGGAGGATGGGAAAAATGGATGAAGGAGATGAAGGAAAAAAGGAAAGGGAATGAGGCAGAAAAAAACGAGAGAGGCGAGCAGCAGGAAGGATTGAAAGAAAGATTGGAACGAATGAAGTGGAAACGGAAGTCGACAAAAAGGGGAGAAAGGAATAGAATAGAATACTAGGATAAGCGCGACATATAAGAGAGGAAAATGAGCGAGTAAAGGGATGGATGGCGGAGAGAGATAAAGAGAGAAAGAGAGAGCAAAAGAAGCAGGGAAGCAAGCTGAGAAGAAGAGAGAGCGAAGCGAGGGAGGGAAGAGATTGAAAAAGAGAGGAAATAGAGAGTAAGGCAGAATAAGGTAGAATAAGGACAATGTAAATAAATAGAATAAGGAATAGAATAAAGAGTGGAAATAGAATAAGGAAAATGTGAAACAGGTGGAAGGCGTTATAACCCTTCGGGGAGGCAATAAAGACACATACATATACATACATATTATGCATGTCAATAAACTTGGGTCATTTTAAAAATTATTAGGTTAATCGAAAATACGTAAAGTTAAAATTGACCAGGAACTAAAAGTTTTTTATACGAGTGAAAACTAAGAAAAATTCCATCAGACGCAAAAACACCGTGCTTTTTATATTTTTTCTCAATAAACTGACAGCTCAGGCTTATAAAAGTAACGAAAGAAATGAGAGCAAGATAGATGCTGGGTTTAATTAATCAAAATATATAACCGAACGACTAATTTGGTAAAAGGTTGTTATGGAAAAAGTCGTCATGATAAAGTAATTATGCGCTAGCGAATCACCTTCCGAAGGTAAAAATTGCATCGTATTACGTCTTCAGATTCTGAAGCTTTAAAGGTAATCTATATTGATTATAGTAACGTGTTTATGTCACGCCAAGAATCCATGTTCGGGTACAAAAAAGCATTTACTGCAAATTAAATAGTGCCTACTTATGAGAAGATTTATCGCGTGACAGCACAAACTTTTCATTTCGCGGAAATGTTGTTCCTCTAAATCTATTATTTAATGAGATAATTAGGAAAAATTTGAAAAATTTAATGGTGCGTACTCCTTCAGAATCTTTTCCAATATTATTGTGAAGCAATTCCACTAAAAAAGAATAACTGTGAAGTTTTTCATTTTAAGTCATCTTCGGTTATATAAATAACACGTTCACTCCGGTGCGGGGTACCGGTGGTCTGCGCTAGACTGTCTTATCGGGCGGCGTGGGATACCGGTGGCCCGCATTAGATTGCATTAATTTAAGCGCCTCTCACAGCAAAACCAATGAAAATCGGGCCCGGCGTGAACGTGTTAAGCCATTCTCCAATGAGTCGAATCTCCCATTGCCCTATTCACCATTCCCTAAGCATTTTTTTGTGCGCTTCGGCTGATTGATTATATCTGCATAACGTGTAAATGGAGACTGTGTTTTATTTGATCGAAAGTGAATGCATGATCTTTAGGCCGTTGAAACAGCCGAACAGGTTTTACATTTTCTTATTAATATCAATGTTGGAAGAGCTATGGGTTGGAATTTATAGTGTATACAATATAAGAATTATCCAGATATACCAGACATTTTTCAGAGAATGATTCATTTATCTTTTAATAATGAATTTTATCATAACCAGATAAATTGTATTGTGTAATTGTGCCTATTAATAGCAATATCACTATATTATTTCATATCTGTTAAAGGTTGACCTTAAATCTGTTCAATTGACCGAAATATAATCAAATACTTCGATTTGGATGAAATATTTCTCATTTCTTCTTATCACACCAGCTATAAAATCTCTCGACAGTGAGAGTATGCGAATAAGCACTACTTTCTCGGTCTCCCATTGCGCTGCATGAAGCAACCCTTGAAGGAGTTTAGTCTAACGTCGATTTCTCCCTCTTCTAACTGAAAACAAAAATACTAACATAAATATTCATTTCCTCACTTAAAAATTCTGGACCATCGAATCGTACTACCGTTGATACTTTTTTTTTGTATTACCTGATCAAAAAGATAAATTTCTTTGTAACACGAGGGGGAGACGCATTCCCGAATGCAACGTATCTTCGCCACTGTGCTACCTCTCTGATGCTGAGACATCATTTTGCAAGCACCGCTTTCCTCGCAGGCTTGTTCGTACTCCCTGAACAACAATTCCTGTAAATGAAGATATATAATTAAACTTGTCCATGAGCTTACAACTCGTATTTTTTCGTCCGTTTGTATTCAAGGTGAATTATGAGAAACAAAACACCTGAAATCCTCGAAAACTAAATCATGGAGGAGATAGTGCAAGTATTTTTCATTACAGATTAACAATCTACGGCTTGGAAAAAACAGCTTTTGTTTGAAACAATGTTTATCTTATGTTAGTCACCACTTTTTATAATATTCAATTTAAAAAAAACAATGCACAATATCGTTTTAACAGAGAAAATAATGTTGCTTCGGCGACACCGAAATGAGTTTGAATTCGCCGCTCGATGGTTAAGCTCATAGTCGATAGAGGGAGTGATAGACCAGGATTTTTACATATTCGCTCCGCAAAAGATCCTGATAATTGATTTTTCGATTGGATTATATCAAAGGGTGTCCCCTAAGTACAAAACCAACTTTATGTCGTCTGAAACCACGAGCGCTAGCCGCCATCTTGAAAAATGTCTTTTTGCAAATATCTTGAAAACTACGATTTTTCTGATACAAATCGTAAGGGCCCTTTTTATAGAGGATAAAATGTTTCATTTTTTTTATTTGAAACTTTTTTCTCTATTATTAATATTTGTCGAGATATAGTCGATTAAAAAGACTAAATTTTGGTTTTTGGAAAATATCTCGATCATTTTTGGAAATGTGAAAAAGTGTAATAATTAAAATTGGAGGGCATGCAATTTTCTACAATTTTTGTATAAACCGTTTTTTTTGTAAAATCAATAGTTGCTGAGTTCTAGCGCAATAAAATTTGCCGTCGGGCAAAGAAAAACATGCGATTAGTGGTAGAGCGAAAATAAAATAAAGATTTCTTTCCTTTTTAGGGGGGAGGGATGTTGTGCCCCCGATAATCAACACGTTACAAAAACCACAACACGTTGTAAGTAGTACGAATAAACGAGTAAGTCAAACAATCCGCTGAATCAGCATTGTGCAATTAAAGTCGACGCCGCATGGAGCCTAGGCGAATGCCAATTCAGTCAAATTCCCCTCAAAAATGATTTCGAAAAAATAATCTCGAAATCTGCGAAATAACAGAAACCATATTTAGAGTACAAAATAGCAAAATAATACTGATTGAACCGCTCCACTTATAACCATACAAAAGGGCCAGTAAGCCAGCATTAAAACAGTCTGAATTTTAAGTTTACACCTGTACATACGTGCGGTACGACGGATTTACGTAACAAATCCGTCTTTCCTTTCTCTTTTTCTTGTGCCAATAAACTATTATTATTTTACCTTGACGTTTTCATTTGGGCTCTAACCCTCAACTAGCATCCCTCTAAATTTTAAAAAGTGCAGTGCGATAATCGTGCGGTACAACAAGAGTTAATAAAGGAAAGATTTTGTAACCTAAAACTGATTTAATACAATATTACTAGTTGTTCAGTAATTTCCGAATATCATAATTTATTGGAACAATCGTATTGATTTAAACTCGCTTGAGACGAGCTAATGTAGATACACTGTGTATACAGACTATCGCGTAGTTTTATTGAGTTAAAAAATATCGCTATCTCATTTTGTTTCGAGTCATGTACGGTGACGTGCACGCTTCGGATTGAACATTGAATTTTGTATAACTGTCATTGATCAGTGTAGTTTGTGATGCAAAATAAATATATGCGTTCGTGTGATTATGTAATGTAGAGTTACTTCGACGAGCGCGTCATTACATCGTGTGAGTGCACGAGTCCATTTTTATAACGTTGGAGTATATTTGCACTTGAAAAACATTGAAACGACATGAACGCGAGAAGTAGATTTCATTGTCTTGAAGTAACGTGTGGTGCCGTGAGTGTTTACGAATAAGCTCTATAATATCGAATAATATCGATCGAAAATATCGGATATATACATTCAATCATATAGAAAATAAAAGACGCCAATTTTGACTCGCATACGCCATAACCTCTCGCTCGCTACACGCTATAACTTGTCGCTGTTGACAATTGTTTATTTATTTTAGATGAAAGATTTGTTGGAGGATCTCTATGATGGCTACTTATACAAACTCGTCGTTTTTCCTTACGATGAAAAATTAAACGATGTAAACGAAAGCAACGAAAAACCGCAGATGCTAATTGAAGCGGCTCGGTCGACTTAGATTGAATGAAATGCAACGTTGAATATTTTGGAATGTTATTAAATGCCTGGTATATTGACGAAGAAGGAGCAAGCTCGGTTTTTGGCTTTGCTCGCGCGACAGCTCCTCCAAACACTGCATGACACAAGTTCGACGTCGAGATAAAAGGTCGAGTGAAAACATATGAAGACCTCAAAAAAGCGATAACAGGTGTGTTGTGCCCTCCAACTCTCGTTACGTTGGAACAAGATATTCGAGGACGGGTTCTTTAGGGTTACCAAAAATGAGCGCACTCCAACTCCGAAACTACGATACTAAACGGGTGAATTTATTAACGCAATACAAAGATTTAAGTTACAAATCGCGATCGAACTTAGCACCTCGAGACCGACGACTTATCGCTCTTGCTGTTGCTAAGAGACTGCCTAATTGAAGCATCGGCGTATTCGTCGATGCTCGGTGCTTCGGCAAACTTCCTACGGTTCTGTTTTGGGCATTGCACCGTCAGTAGCGCGTGCGGCCCAAAGTCACCCTCAAAACTGTGACTTTGGCAGAAAACGCTGATTGGTTTCCGTCGTACGATGTTGGAACGTTTTTCTATCGGTTGCCAAATGCTACAGCAGGGCAATGATTAGTGCTTGGATTCAAGGCACAACGGGTGTAAAAAAGCGACGGTATACTTATTCGAGTGATGACGAGATTGCATACCAAAAAAGGCCTCGAAGAAACAAAAAATATCAATGAAAAACGCTTATCCCGTAACATTCTTGCTACTGTCGATACGTTGCACAATTTCACGGTTGATTTAATGAATACACATGATAAGCAAAAGAACGTCGACTTTAATCATAATGGTACGTTATATTGTTATGAAAATGTTTCGAATGCTATCATTTATATATAATAACAAGTGATTCTCATTTTGTATAGATTATCTGCAAAGGACGTGGACAGAGGTAGCCTCAGGAAGACTACATCTCAAATCTCTCATACATCAAAAGGGGACTATGACAAAAAGAAAGAATCATATAGACTCAAGAGCCAGAAGAGTAATTCACCATCAACTGAGATGTCCCAACGTTCATCATCGGTCGAACGGTCAGAGACATGCAAGAAAAAGAAACGGATAAAGTGGATGGTAACTGGTTATAATTATTCTTTAGGGGGTGTTCTGCTTGAGGAGGCTCTGTGCAATCAGCTGCGGCGGCGGTAGTGAATTACCGACAAGGGTCGTAAATCCTTGCAATTTTTGATAGAGTTCGTCGATGCTCTAGCTTCCTTAGTACAAGTAGGTTGTATTAAGGGAGCTTTCCAGTGTAGCAGCCCGAAAAATCGCTGTTTTTCGCGATTTTTTTTTTAAAGAAAAAATAATCTAATTGGTCTGGTTTTTTTGTATATTAATTGGGTATTGAAGAATACAAAACAATTTTTTAAAGATCGATTTATTTATTAATTAATATCTATAAAAATGATGAAA
>JAPYZU010002768.1:0-12348 GCA_030523005.1 Tryphoninae sp. B BG-2022a
AAAATAAATAAAATAAATAAAATAAATAAAATAAATAAAATAAATAAAATAAATAAAATAAATAAAATAAATAAAATAAATAAAAGAAATAAAATAAAATCATAAATTACAGATTAATTAAAAAATAATTGACTAAAAATGGAAATCTGTTGAAAAGTCGCTCGACTCATAATACGATGATCGATTAATTACCATCTCCTTGTGTGCCCCTTCCATCGTCGGTGAAACTTTCACGATCAACGATTTGTTTCCCGTTATCGTGCGACCGTTTTTATTTTGCGAATATTCGATCGTTGCCCTCGTCATTTCACTCGTATAATTGTCTCCTTTAGCGGTTGCCGGTTTGAGGCTTACGTTCGTTACTACTATTGAGTCATCTTTCTCATAGTCCCTCAATACCTTCTGCAAGAATTTTGCATTCAACCATTCCAGCGAGTCCGCTGTCATCTTGAACAAATTTTTTTATTGGTCGATCTGACCTACGAGTCGACCTAAAATGTAAGAATAAATATTTTTCCATGATAAAAATTTCAATAAAAGTTAAATTATAATTTAATGAAATTGGTAAACTTTGTTTTTTCGCATTATTTTCAATTTCAACGTTAGGCACGACTTACGATACTCATGAATCGATCAAAGCAAACGTTGAATTTGAGAACTTTTCGATAAGAGTATCGAACTTCTCGCATGAATTCGATACGTTCGCTAGTTTCTAAATAACTGTCGATAAGCCAGCCAAAGATTTATTTCGCCATAATGTCAAATGAAGGAAATCGTGAAATAAACGTCACATTTTCGTTCGTATACGACATGAAATCATTCAATAGGAACGATAAGACAGTATATATTTTTTGTTGTTGCCATAATCGTTATTTATCGGTATCGATATTTATTAGGCTTGAGGCGATAAATCATATTCAGTGTACGTTTGAATTTTTTAGGCCAAATGTAATCCCTAAATTATTCAGCGACGTGATTGACAGTCCTCTAGGATCGCAGAGTTTCGAAAATTAACAAAAAAAAACATGTACAGATTTGGTTACCATTTACCAACATTTTTATGGACCGAATCAAAAAATTTTGTATATTATTAGGCCCAAGAGTAGACAAAATGTGACACACTAAATTATTCATACATTAGGAATATTAGGAATATTTCAAAAATGGTAATTTGATTAAAAATTGTACGAGAGAAATGGCGATAACAACAGCTGGTACAGTAGAGTGCCTTAGTTCATTCGTATTTCGCTAGGCGCTCTTACTATTAGTTCAGACGCTAGTAGTAACCTTTTGTTTACACCGATCGAAACGATACATTATACATAAATACCCAACGTATATGTACACCACGTGCTCGAGAGTGTCATAAAAAATATCGAGCGTAAAAAAATAGCGAGGGAACAATAATGTCATGAAAAGAAATATTCAGATAAAAGCTTGTCGAAGGAAAAATAATTGAAGTAAAAAATTGAATGAAAAGAAAAAAAGTATTTGTAGGAATATGTTTCGTTCTTTTATTAGTAATTCCGAAAATTCTCGAGTCATTTGCATATAGCGCCATCTGACGGTGGAACATGGTAACCGCGCATGCGTGCCTCTCATATTGCGTGAAGAGTCATCGCTTCGAAAATGCGATGCGTATTTTCTCGGGCACTGAGCAACCGATTGCGTTCAAATTTTGAGGTTATCTACAGAATTATGGCAAACAGTGATTGCGGGTATTGTTTTATCAAAAATTTTGAAAATAATAAAATTGCAGGCGACGAGCGATTCGAAAGCGCCATCGGTATTTTACTTCGGCACTGAGCGTTAAAGTTTTGAGAATATCTGGAAAATTATGCCACAATTTGCGAAAAAAGGACATTTACCCACTTTTTACTATAATTCTCTACATGCCCTTAAAATTTGTATGTAATTGGTTGCTCAGTGCTGGAGAAAATACGAATCGCGTTTTCGAACCGCTCGTTGCCTATAACACTGACTCTTAAGTGGACGATAACTTTCATCATATTATGCCCCCCCCCCTTTGTCCTCCGGTTCTTAACACTCTCGATTCATTTAAATCATAAATTGTCCGACGTCTCGCTACTGCACTATGATAATGCACGTATTTTTAGAATTTCACGATCAGTAATAATATTCACGGTAATTTCACGAACAATAATAATAATAACGAAAACAGAAAATAACGTTAGTTCTTATGTTCGTTATATTTGCAAATATTTTTCTAAAACCGAATAAAAATTAATTTTGAAATAGAATAAAAACATTTTCTAAACAACTTTTTTGACGATTGCGAAAAAAAATTCCTTCTTCGTTTTTTGTAAAGTAACAAATTAAAAAAAATATTATTGAACAAATTTCATAAACGCGTAATATAAATAAGTCGAAAACTGAATAAAGTCCTGTTACGAAATTATTTTAAAAAAAAATAATTATAACTCTGGATTATTATTATTTTTTTCATGAAAATCGTTTAATCTTTCTAGCACAAACACTCACTCATATACACATACACTGTTTAAAAAAATCAATCCGCGAAGAAGAAATCGAATTTGTACAATTTCCGATCCTTAAATTGGCACACTGTTTATTGACGATAAAAGGAAGAAAAAAAAAGTTGACGCTGTACCGACCCTGGAGAATCACGTTGAGAAACTTTCTTTGATCATTAAATCCTCTTGCAAATGTTTTCTTTTTTTTCTTCTTTCCTTCGATTTTCACGATAACTTTTCGATGGTTTGTTAGGGAACTCGCCGAAAGAGAAGAATCACGAGTAGAGAAATGCACGTAGTGCAGTTGTAGTTTCGTGCAACGAACTGGCAAGCGAAGGAGTGACAGACGGATTGACGTCCTAGCAAGGCAACGCGCCATTATTTATACTCACTCTCTCTCTCCCTCTCTGTCTCTCTCTCTCTTCGCTCGTGACAAATTCAAACGAGACGAACTTAGAGATCCTCCTTCTCCAACTTGTACTTATCTTTTTATTTGTACTTTGTGAACGACACACGAACATTTTCGTATATTTATTATTTGTCGTGTACGAGTGTGCGGAACCTAATTGTACAACTGTGTCACCAGAAGATCCCTCGCGATTCTGCAGTATCACTCAATTACACAAATTGCTGCACCGCTCGGTTGGTATCCTCGTAATTATCAGTTTACGAACTCGATAAGATTGATATGTATACGATTTAAATATCCTTATTCATTCTCTAAACGTGAGACTATTTTTCATCGCGAGGATAAACTGTCATTTCATTTTCGACACGTGGTTCGTCACCAAATTTTGAAAATAATTGATCGATTATGTAAAACAAATTCTTGTCGTGTTATAATTTTTTATATTTGAGGGATTAATGTAACACTGCGCAGACTCACGCGCATACGCATATATACACTGATGCTAGTGCGCATGCGTCTGTCGACACTCATACGCATGCGCATACGTACGCCGAGGCTCATACGCATGCGCATAGGTGCGCCGATGCTCGCGCGCATGGGCATGCGTGCACCGATGCGCATACGTATACAGACCCTCGCACGCATACGTATAGAGTGTATTTATTCGAATTGAAATGGGGGTCTTGATATTTAGAAATGCAGACAATAAGACAAAGCTATCGTCATGCGATAAGAATGAATCCTCTCGTTGTTACTGCATTAATCAATTGATGTCAAATCGGTGACCGTGATCGTAAATCGATGTCGTAAGCTCCATCGCCTATTTAATATTTTTCTCATTCACGTTAATTCAGATTCTCGCGCAAAAGCCGGAGTGAAGTGCTCACTTCGTGCGCGGAATATGCCTCGTGAAACGTGGTTCAAGGTGAACGAGAAGTGCAACGTTTATAATCGTTCCTTTTCTCGCTTTCCACGTTTATCGAGGAGAGTCATGTCGCGCCTACGAGCATTTATTCAACCATGCGCGATTGCCAGAGTGCAGGGAGGAAAGAAACAAAAAATCAAGTCGAAAGTTGAAAGGCAATTCACTGCAGGGATTCATTTTTTTCTAGGTTATAGAAGAGATTATCGCAGGTCTGACCTCAATTTCCATTTCACCTTTTCCACTTGACCTCCAACGCTTACACGTATCCGAAATTAATTTTCAACGAATGGAAAACTCAACGAGTACAGTCATTGGCCATTGGAGCACAATGATTGGATACTTCTTGCAAAATCTCATATTGGCGAAAAGAGAGACGATTGTCGATTTATGATCGGGATAAATCGTTTTAGAGGACGAAAAATGTAGCAAACTTTCGGATTTTTTTTCAAAGAAACTAAACAACATATCGAAATTCTGTAAAGTGGGGCTTATTATACAAGTATTGAGGACTGTTTATAAATTTTATCAGGACTGTACTAAACAAAATGGCGACTTCTCAGCACTTTTCCAGCTATGTCCTTTTCTTTTTCATTCGTGACTGGCCGAAGCCATAACTGCTGCAATTTCAAAAGCTACAATAATTTACCAAAAAGAATTCGATCTAGTACGATAACAGCTTCGACATTACGTAGGATTTTTTTTAAATTGATTTTTGCAAAAGTGGAGTGTTTTTGAACAAAAATTTTGACTAACCCAAAAATATGCACGAAAATTGTTAATAACATTTGAACTATGCAATATAAAAAAAAATCCTATATAACGTCGAAGCTGTTATCATACCTTATCGAATTCTTTTTGACTCATTATTGTAGCTTTGAAATTACAGCACTTATGGGCTCAACCAGGTAGCAAAGCAAAGTTGAGCAAATGCCGCCATTTTGTATAGTACAGTTCTGATGAAATTTACAAACATTACTCGATACTTGTACAGTAACAACCTTTTTCCCAAATTTCAATATGTTGTTTAGTTTCTTCGACAAAAAATCCCAAAGTTCGCAATATTATTCGACCTTTACCCCCTTAATGTTCGAACTTGTCTTCGTGCTCTAAGGAATCAAGAGAATTACCAAATGCACGAAGTCACGAGACCGTCGACAATGAGATCAAATTTTGTCTATCGTGAAAAAGAATAACAATCGAAATGTGCAATTACCGGACGAAATGATACGACGGTGTTACAGCCGAGTCATTCCATCTCCGAACGTATCATTCGAATTTCGAATTCTGTGCGTGTGCCGAGTCATCAAACACTCCCTATCGAAATTCGATCCTTGGATCTAAGACGCTCGTAGACACGTGCACGTTGAATATACTCCCAAAATCTGTTTTACCGACCGAACAACCTTCCACAAATGCAGCCATTACGGTTCCAGCACTGTCAAGATATTCATCACAATTCAACAATTCAAATGTTCGCCAATAAATCGTTTCTTGTTCGAAAAAAAACGTTGCTTTCTTACCCCTGTTTAGAAAAAAACATCGAGCCACTCGTCCCCAAATCCGTCTAACGGGATGAAAACGATCTCGGCACTCCTTTTTACCGACTGATGGTAAGTTACCGACATCCTGCAGATCCTGCACAAGCGGACGTCGTAGACGATACGAACGAATAAAAAAATGTGAAAAAAAGAATTTCTTACTATACTGCGATTCGGCAACGATGCGAATGCTTCACGAATCTCTCGATTATAATTTCAACTCTCTCGAGGACAAAGTGCCTCCTGTAATTACGCACGGTGACGAAACTTCCGGGCTTCTTTCAATGTAGAAATCGAGTGTCATCTCTCATACCTCGGCATGATTAGTTCTCACAATTTTTAAATCTTCTTCCATTCCACTCCAATGATAATTGTTCCATCGCGTGTAACGTGTGCCTCTGCACAACGGACGTGCCTCGCTTATTCATCGTGACGAGAGAGCGAGAGAACGTAACACACCGATGTATCGTCGAATAACACAAACTAAAAAAAAAATAAATTCCTCACATTCCATTCCAGCGAAACGAAGCTCCTTCATATTGGGGAAAAAATGAAAAAAAAAAAGAAACGATACACACGAGTCTTCATTACTCGAGTTCGTGCCTCGGGTACATTGTCAATCGTCACGAAACGCAGGAAACTTTTCCTTAAGTACCATCGCGCCTCGTCTATTATTTACGATCTTGGAAAATACGAGAGGGCGATTACGCAATCGTCGCTGTGCTGTAATCAACGTATCTCGACTATTGACCGGATGTGTCATCGATTTACATCGATTTATAACGAATTAAAAAAAACGATTTTTTTTTAAGGTCGTTACTTTTTCTGACAATATCGGGAGAACGACCGAGACATATTGCAGGAAAACGAGATAATCCGATGGCCATCTGTTCGAAATGTTTGCGATGCGATTAAATTTTGTCGCGTGTTATCACGGTTATCGTTAAATTATAGTTTGTATTGAGCGATAATGGAAAATATTTGAAAGGTTATTATAATATCTTATCGAGAGTTTCACGAGTCGAGTTTTGACATGTGGAGACGAGAAGGATGAATTTTAGTTTGTTATCTGTGAGAGCATTTGAGAATGATCGTTGTTAATTAGTGTCACTGATAGTGGGACGCGACATTGTCAAGACTCATTGTATTTTTTCATGAAGCAGGATTGACATTTATGTGACGTTAGTGATAAGAAGAAAAAAAAATGAAACTAAAACAGGAAGATTTGGAATTGAAAATTGAGGAAGGATTTGTTTAATTAAAGAGGAATTTTTGATATTTCTGTGATTTCAAGGTGAAGATGAAGACGAGCGTAGGGCAGGGAAGGTCACGCTGATGTCAGATACGATTTTGATAATGGTTGAAATATTCTAGATTTTTTGTTTCGAGAAAATGTGAATGATCGGTAAAATTGCTCGGTCGGTAACGTAATCTGTAATTTTTTTTTGGATAGATCTGATAAGATGGAAATATGAATTTGAACACTGTGACGTTGAGAAGAAAAATTACATATTTTTTCTTTTTTCGTGAAAAAAAACTTTTTTTAATCCATTAAACGTCGAATAGTCCTCGAGCATTCCACTTGGGCAATCGTCTGATCATTATTTTCCGATAACCGAGTCCCTTGTAAGCCGGATCGTTGAAGTTGGTTCTATTTTCTAGTATCTCGTCGAAACTCTTTACGTCTTTCTTGTCAAGAAGTATCATGGGTAGAAATAAGCACGCCGTTACCATTGAGTACAATTCTCGATCTCTCAGTATCTTTTGTAATTCTGACATGGTAGGTGGTTTCGTTTTGCACCCGAGTCTTTGCATCGTGGATATCAAAGTCTTCAAATAGGTTTCGACGAGAGCGTCTCGATAATGAAGATCCACTTCTTCGGTGACGCTCGTATCAATAATATTTGAAAGATCGATCCCTGGTGAAGTCCAAATACTTATTTGAAAATCAACCTGACAGAAAAACGATAAATTTCAATTATGGGGATTGACCGGAATAAACAAAAATTTAATAAATCGATAAATCGATAAATCGTTAAATCGACGAATCGATAAATCCACAAATCGATAAATCGATAAATCGATGAATCCACAAATCGATAAATCGATAAATCGATGAATCAATAAATCGATAAATCGACGAATCGATAAATCGATAAATCGACGAATCGATAAATCGATAGATCAGCGAATCGATAAATCGATAAATCGATAAATCGACGAATCGATAAATCGATAAATCGACGAATCGATAAATCGATAAGTCGATAGAACGATAAAATGAAACTTACAAAAATATGATCGGCAACCTTGCCATTCTCGTCATATCGGAAGAGCATGTTCGCTATCCAACAATCACCATGATTCAACACGTTGAATTCGTCGTCCTTTGGCTTGCTACATTGTGTAGCTCGTTCGTAACATACTTCCGAGAATTTCATCAACTTCTCAGAATAAATATAACGACTGTTAATGCGAAAGATTACATCATAATAATTTTTTCCAGTCATCAAGCACCTTGGCTTACATGAGATCAATCCTAATCGATCATATAAAATCTTACGTAATGGCGAAATATACCTAGGTCCAAACTCCGTCCAATTAATCACTTCCTGTGCCAGATTCTTGAAACCACCAGAGACAAAGTCCTTCCAGTCTTGAGGATAACTTTTACCAAATATGCCACCGTTGTACGACGTAAATATGTCTGGCTCCTAAAAATTAAAGAGAAAAAAAAACAAAAATAAAAGTATACTTAATTTTCGATTGGAAGAATGATGTATCCAGACAAGTTACCTTTTCGTGAAGAGCCACAGAACTGGCATGAAATTTTCCCAACGCTTTCATCGTCATCATAGAATGATCGAGATCGAGACCGGATCGTCGATCGACCATTCGATATCCGAGAGGAATCAAATCCTCCATCACCACTATCGAAGGTTCTCCAATCTCGGCATACAACACACGTGGATTAAAACGGTGCTCGTCCTCTTTTAAAACATCCTTCATTTTCACCAGAGTCGTAGTCATCATTCTAATTTCATTCTCGAAGGCATTCATTTGTTTTAACTATAGATGTTGAAAACAGAAATAAAATTATGTACCAACTACGTATTTTTTATTTTTTTTCGAACAATATGAAAAAAAATATTACACAAGCGCCAAAGTTACAAAACGAATTTGTCCTTGAACTTTTTGACTCAAACTGCAGAAAAAAAGCAGTAAAAATATTAAACAAACAACGTTGACAAATCTATAATTTAAATCACAAAATTGTTATTTTTTTTATCACAAACTACGGTCACATTGTTGAAAAAATTGCTTCGAAAATCTCGATGGATAAACACTAAAACATAAAAAAAAATGTCCACGACTTACCATGTCGTTGTTAACATCTTTCGGTACAAGAGCGACCTTTATTATCAACGATATCTTCTCCTCAGCCTCACAGCCTGACTTATCCCTCGAGTAATGGATCACTGCTCGAATCATGACGCTACTATAATTGTCGCCTTTGGCAACAGCTGGCTCGATCGCTAAGCCGGTCACCACGATCGTTTCGTCATTTTCAGAATTCCTCAATACTCTCTGAATGAAATCTTCGTTCAACCAGTCGAATGATTCGATCTCCATTTTTCCAACGTCACTCGAACGATGCCTCGACGAAAATGGCAGACAGTTCTAAACTCAAAAGTTCTTTCTTCTTTCGTGGTTCCCACTTCACTGCATCACTGTTTTTTTTGCCTCGACTATTTATACCACTATTTGAACTATTACTGTCCAACGAATAATTTCATCGTCCATCTGCTATTGTCGTCTGATGAGCAATGCCATGCGTGCTCGGGCACTTTCTACACTTACCTCGAGCAGTTAGATAGGATAGTGGGGGAAGTGAGTTCATCATCGATCAAATGAATTATGGGTCGTTGTGAGCGTTTGATGATGCGCAAAACCATGAGTGCTCATGCACTCTCTGCACCAACCTCAAGCGGTAAGATAGCCCACTGGGGCAAGTGCGTTCATTATCGACCGAATGAATTATGGATCGTCATGATCGTTTGATGGAAACAGCCTCGTGAGAGCTTCATTGGATTGCTAGTACGAGTTCGAGCAATCCAATTCAATGATTGTTTTTTATTAGATCGATTTTATCATGGACGTGACGATTGCTTGTTTTTTAGCTATCGCTTCTTTACTATTTCCAAAAGATTAAGCAATATCGTGTAACTTGATTTCCTTTTTGCCAGCTATCTCTTCGATTGCTCAATGATCATCGAGAGATCGAAGTTCGTCTCGTCATAAAATTTGAAAACGTTTACTAGATGGATGTTATCTCTGCTGGAACGGTTGTTGATTCGCATGATTGTGCGGTTTTTAAAGGGGCAAGAGACAACCTTAAGAAACACTCGCGACAAAGAAATCTGAAGGAATACATTTGCACAGTATCGACGATTATCACTGATGTTGCCAGGTTTGGTGCAATGATTGAAATACGATTATCACTCGAGGGGCGATAAGAACTTGAAGATTGGACAAACTTGTAGGGACAGTAATATAAGATAAAGATATTTCATACGTGTTGCACTATTTGTAGCAATGAATGATTATGCGTATTTGCAAGATACAATTATGTAAGGTCGTCAGAGGTTATTAAGGTCAAGATTAATATTTACAATGAATCAAGGTCAGCGAGTTTTAATCCAAGATCAAGTTCCACGAGTCAATGATCTGGCACTGAATTGAAATCTTCAATGTTGGCTATATAGCGATGTGAACATTGTACAAGATCTGCTCAGTCGATAATAAAGAATGTAAATAATTTTAATTGAAAAATAATAATAATTTCCGTTACCGACTGAGTCGATGTAATTAGATTTCTAAATTGTGACAGGACATTGAAATTTCTCTGACAAGACATTTTTCATATGATCCAATTTTGTTTGAGGTTAAATACATCAGCTATTGAATAATCCTAAAGAATCATAGTAGGGCAATCTTCTGACCATGATTTTACGGAAACGAAGCCCCTTGTACATGGGATTGTTATCGCCCTTCTCAATCAATCCATTGAAATCGGTCACGTGCGTTTCCTCGACAATGACTATAGGCAGGACAGCACAGGACGACATCAGTGCATACAACTCTCGTTCTTTCATGCTCGCCTTCAGTTCATCCAGAGTAGGAGGCTTTGTTCTACAACCAAGTCTTTGCAGCATGGACGTCAAGGTTTCTAGATAATTTTCGATAAGGGCATCTTTATGATTGAGCTCAACGTCCTTGCAACTGCTCGTGGCAAAGAAGTACAAAAGGTCGATCGCTGGAGAAGTGTAAAAGGGCAACTGAAAATCGGCCTGCCAACAAAAAAAATTGTAGAAGTTCCGATGAGTCTTGGAGCTGATCTTGAGGGTCACTGATCATCATTTATCAATCGTACTTACGAAAATGTGACCATTGATCTTTCCGTTTGCATCGTATCGAAACAGCATGTTGGTGACCCAGAAGTCTCCATGATTTAAGACATTGAACTCGCCTTCCTTTGCCTCGGCGATTTTCTCAGTTTCCTCGAAGCAGATTTTTGTGAATTCCATGAGTTTCTTGCTATAACTGTGACAACTGAGGAAAAAAAAGAAATACAAATATTGTAAGTGAGCATGATTCGAGGATGAAGGGAGGACGTACTTGGGTCCCAGCTCGTCCCATGTGTCCACTTCCTTCGCAACCTGCTTCATGGCCATGGTGAAGAAGTCTTTCATCTCTTTAGGTTGGTCTTTGTGATAAATGCCACGCTTGTAGGTCGCCATCGAACTTGGATCCTAAAAATTGAAAGGCTCCTTACAACACAATAATCCAAATGATCCAGAAACTTGTTCCAGCTGTGAAGGTCATGTTCGTTGGCCAGGACCCACGAAGGTCATGAAAGTCATGAGGTTTCACCTTTTCATAAAGAGCCACGGAAGAAGCATGGAACTTAGCTAATCCTTGGAGTGCGACGACACAGTGATCAAAATCAAGACCCGTTTGTCGATTAGCTACGCGAAAACCCAGAGCAGTGAGGTCCTCCATCACCAGTAGCGAAGGATCTCCGATTTGGGAATGAAGGACTCGTGCTTGGAAGCGAAAGTCATCCTCATTGACCAGCTCGTTCATTCTCTCCAAGGTTGTCTCCATCATTCTTATCTCATTGTCGAAGACACTACACTGTCCCAGCTTCGTTCGTCCAAATAAAAACATCCAAAGTCAAATATCCCTTGTATTTTCTCATCTATGACTTAAATCCTCAAATATTACGTTCTAGCTCACCATTTCCTTTTGAAGACCTTCTAAACTAGGTGTACTCTTGATTACCAAAGATTTCTTCTCGTTCCTCTCCACATCTGACTTACTGCTTGAATATGACACTTTGACTCGAATCATGATGCTTCCATAATTGTCCCCTTTGGCAGTTGCTGGTTCGGACGTCAAGCTCGTCACCAAGATGGTACTGTCATTCTCGTACTTCCTCAAGATTTTCTGAATATACTCAGCGTTCAACCAATCCAACTTCTCACCTTCCATAACTCTGGTCTCACTTGTTACTCGCACGTTGCAAAGTCTAAGACTGCCCACAAGAATATCACTCGCACCTATTTATAACGTTATTAATAAACACTTCAGGAAGTTATTTCGAGATAGTAGCATTGGGGGTTCCTGCCCCGATTGGCAAAACTCCCAATCAGTAAGATTGAAAAATTGGGTACCTACACCGTCTAGAGTGACGAGAAGAACAGCACAACGTCTCTCTTAGCAAAGAACACGAGTCGGTTTGAGCTGTTCAGCTGGTATCTCCGGAATAACAGGTTGAATAAACGTGTTCTTCTCGTGGGAATCGTTTGTATGATTCGAGTATCTCGGAAGTGGACTATGGCCCTCGCTATGTCAATATATATATATATATATATATATATATATATATATATATATATATATATATATAAATAGTAT
>JAPYZU010002769.1:0-18948 GCA_030523005.1 Tryphoninae sp. B BG-2022a
ATATTATATACATTGTAATATACTAAATATATTTATATAATATAATATATTTTTATTATTATATTATATTATATTATTTTATACTATATTATATTATAATATTATATTATATTATAATATATTATATTATATTATATTATATCATATTATATTATATCATATTATATTATATTATATTATATTATATTATATTATATTATATTATATTATATTTTATTATATTATATCATATAATATAATATTATATTATATTATATTATATTATAATATTTTATATTATTATATTATATTATATTATGTATATATATATATATATTTATATAGTATGTATGTTTGTGTCTAATATATATCTTTAATTTATCCGCTGCGCTATGTAAAACGATAGACCGCTGTGAAGCTCAGCAGTCTCTTCCGTTAATTCCGCAAGTGCATACGAGAGAGAGAGAGAGAGAGAGAGAGAGAGAGAGAGAGAGAGAGAGAGAGAGAGAGAGACAGAGAGACAGAGACAGAGAAAGAGAGCCTGGTTCACGGTGCTCTTAATGTATTCACCCTTTACCAAACGCACCAGGACGCCACGCTCTCCAAGTTTTCTCTCTCCGGTCGACTTCTTCTTCGTCTCCCCGTATTCTTCCTCCTCGTCCTCCTCTTCTTCTTTTTTCCTCTTCTTCACGGCTCGTAAACGGTGTAAAGTGGCATCGCTGCAGGTGCGGACATGTAACGTAACCGAGACACTCTCGCATCAGCCTTCACCCCCTTTTTTTTCATCCCCTCTCGATCTCACCTCGATATTTTAGGGCACGCGTACTTTTTCTTTTCCTTTTTCTGCCACAACGAAATAGAACACGAAGAATAATTTTCAAATGTCGTAACGTGTTTTTAGACAATTTTTGTTCGTTTACTCGACTCGTTAACACGTTTTATGAATGAAAACGGCCGTGAAATGCAAATGACGAAAGAAAAATCCGTTACGATTAGCCTCGAGTTAGATAACCGTTAACGTATAGTAAAAGTGTCTATACGCTCGCGCGTGTTCTCAATGTGGGACGGGAGAGAGAATCTCGACTCCGGCGTTACCAACTCCAAGTGTTTGAATAACGAGATATAAACGCGGTAAACCCGTTCGAATCGCATTTCGTAATCGCGTTTTGTGTGCCAAACCGATAGATTTCACTCTCTAAGGATTTCGTGGATTCTGGTACACAGACACACACACACACACACATACATAGAAACACGCGGCACGATAGTTTTCGAATAATGCTACTAAGGCTTGGCTCTCTCTCACACTCTCCCCCTCCCTCGGAGATTCGAAGCAAGAACCCCGCACTCTCGCCCTACTCTTTGGTAATCCTTTTTCTCATAAAACTCTCTAATACATCACGCGTCTGTTAGACATTTTCAAATTTGTATGTGTATATTCGTGTGTGTACATAGCAGTCGCTTTTGCCCATAGTACAAAATAAACCGTTTTCTATTACTCAACGTCGCCTCGCAGACTCCAGCTATTAGTTAATAATATCTAATCGTTGAGCACGATGATCGCTAGTTTTCTCTCTCTCTCTCTCTCTCTCTCTCTCTCTCTCTCTCTCTCTCTCTCTCTGTCTCTCTACCTCCCCCTTCACCGATATATCGTCGACCGAGTGAAACCGAAGCACGCTCCAACAATTTTATTTCGCGCGGCTACGTATTTCCCAGAGAGTCGTTCCCGGTACACGATCGCCAATACACTTTCATTAACGGACGATTAATTCCCGTGGGCTTTTACACGTTATCGTGAATTCGAGAGAACGTGAGATATCGTAAGAACGAAGGGGGAGAGATACATCGATGGTGAATTTAAAAACGAAAGAAAAAAAGAAGGGAGAAAAAAAGACCAGGAATATTCACGCCAAGTTTCTCGAGGGAGTGGTCCATTCTCGGGCTACGTCGCGATTAAAGTAGGTCGAATAGACGCGAGAGGTAGACCGGATCTGTGGATAAAAGGCCAACGGCGATGGGCCTTTAACACCCTCTATATACACGTGTATAACGCCACTTTCCTATCGCTGCGCCCATAATCGCCCTCGCATAAAATCAAATCGAAGCAAACAACAACATTTAAAAAAAAACTATTCAATTCGTTCGCGATTGAAACATCGTGGACAAAGTTTATTGAATTCGTGCCGAGGAACGGTATTAAATTTAATCCGCCCGTATTGATTTTATTCTTGTTACGTTTATTTGTGCGAAAGAGGACGCGAAAAAAAGCAATGAGAAAAAAGTGATTTATGGTAGATCGAGAGAATTGTGAGATCAAACGGAACGAGAGCGATGAAAATTGTGGAGGTTCGTACATATATCGTTTTGTACAAACGCTCGAGCTTATGCCTCTTGGTACAGTCCGGTAAGAGAGAGAGAGAGAGAGAGAGGGAGAGAGTCGCGAAGTCGCAAGAACGTCCGACACGTACCTACAACCGAGAATCGCTCGCGGTTGGCACTGACCCGAATTTTTATTCTCGTCTCCTTCTTAACCTCCTCCTCTCCTCTCTTTCGCCCTCTTCAAGCGTATAATGTATCCTCTCGTTATCCCCAGCACGTCGTCGTCGTTGTCATTTTACCACGGAAACCTTGCCCTGCACCTGACCTTCCCTGGCCCCACTGTGATTTCTCCCCTGCGAATTGTACCTTACACCTCAACTTGGTGAAACTTTATTCTCTCTCGGCAACGAATGACCCACGAATTATTATAATCTACGATAATTTTATCATTTCACTCGATGGCAATGACCTTTACATCTCTTTTTTTATCTCGTGAAAAAAGGAAGAAAAACCGAAGAAAATTGTGACAGGGAAGTATCACCGAAAGTATAGTAATCGAGAGTCCGACTCGAGCGCGCCAAACAGCGGTCACATTTCTTACGCGGGCGTTCAAGTCTCCGGGATCGCTCCCATGCCGCTTTTTGTTCATCCACGCTTCTCTCTCTATCTTCTTCGCTTCTCTTCACTCTTCGTCTTCGCTCTTCGGTGCCTCGCGCATACACTCTTCGCTCGTGATAAATACTATCGTAAACACATAATGCTATATATCTATGTATATGTAGTATATATGTACAATCTTTGCGGACTTTGCCTTGTCCGAGACTCGTCGTCTCGAAGTACCGGTTCCCCATTTCTTTCGTCGTTCTACAGCTTCGCTATGTAGTCTCCTCTCTCCCTCTCTCTCCCTGCCTTTCTCTCCCTCCTCACTCTCTCATTCCTTCTCTCCCTATCTTTCTCTCTTCAGCTTCTTCCTTTCATCTCGTTCTTTCTTCGCCTCACGTACGAGAATACACACGCGCATGTATCTGCGTACACGCCATTAGCCGTTCTGTTCTCCGTTTCGAATAACAGCAGCAGCATCGAGCACACACACGTTGCTTGGTACACTGGTCACAGGGAGACCCGTTCATATTTATAGCTTCGCTACACATACATCCGTGTGTATGTGTGTGCATGTGTATATATAAATATATAGATAAACGAATATACAAGGACCTCCACGACTAGTTAGGAGATTTAGTTAAAGCCACGAGCACACATATAGATATACACGTGCTACAATACAGTATGAAAGACGCGTCGGTCTCTTCGAAGGTTGCCCAACGGCGTCGTTGACGCGCCTGTTCCCCGGTACGTGTCGTCGCCATTTTAGATCCACCGGTTGTCCCGCTGAGAGGACACACCACTTCTCGTCGATTATACCGCCGCTCGAGATGACGCAATGAATCTTGCGCAAAAGGCGTTAGAAAATGAGCGGTATATTATAATATATACACGTATACATTGACGAGCTTATATATACATATATACGCGTATATATTACTCAGGCGATGTCTCGAGTCGTGCGTAATCCCACGCGAGTACGTGCGTACTAAAAACCTGCCGAAATTATTAATCATCGTTACTTCTGCGAACTCAACGTGAAAGTTCAAGGCAATGAATTCTTCTTTCCTTTTTTTTTCTTACTTTAACGACCTCGATCATAATTCCTCATATAATCGCCTCGTTAATGAGCCGCCGTTCCATTAGCGTTAGTTCAGTTATTAATTATGTATTCCTCCGACTACGCTCGTTCAAACACATTTTCTTTCAACCTTCGTCCATGAAGAAAGAGTGAACGAGTTTTTTGCTTTTGCGGATTGTTGTTTGCGAGATAGTTGATGAACCTTTGGCGATAAAAATGCGCGCATGATGCGATACGGAACGTGCAGGGTCGACAACGGCGAATTGATTAAAGATCGATAAGACAGTGTCACGCGTCTTGTCGTACGACTTTCTTTAGCGACGTAGTTGTCGCGTTTATAAAATTTATAAAACAGCTCGTCGGACGTTAATATATCGACGTATCGCGTGCTCGAGGAGACGATTAATCATTCGACCGTTTGATTCCTTGCTCTCGCGATTACGTTAAAAATGAAATAGATATCGCCTCGATTTTATTGGAAGGAGATTTTGCTCAAGACTAGCAAGAAAAAGCTCTCTTGCGTCCTTCATGAGTCCATGGCTTCCTGGTTTTCCGCTTCAACGACGACCACGACGAAGTTCTCGCGAGCTCATAGTCGCACGGTGTCCTCGTGCTCTATTCCGCCATGCTATAAACGTGCCCGTGTCGGCGCGCACGATGTCAAAGTCAAGAGAACGCTGCGAGATCGAGAGCCTCGCGATACTTTGCTCCATTACGAGGGAGGGAGAGAGAGAGAGAGAGAGAGAGAGAGAGAGAGAGGCTTTACTAACTCGTACTCTATATGCGCTAACTCAAATCGTATTTAACACCACGCGGGTCTTTACGAAAAAACGCTCACGCTGTTTTACGATCTTATTACAGCTTAACTGGAGCAAGTCTCCTACCACTGCGGCTAGAATTTTCTCTCTTTCTTTTTCTCACTTCAATCAAGAACTATTACCACGCTTAACGCTTGTCGCAATTACCACAAACTGGTCCTTGCTCGTTTATTATGACAAAAAGTACGACGGATAAAAGAAACGGAAAGAACGGAAGAAAAACGACAACGTTCGAAGGATGAAATGAGAAAAATGAAAAATTCTTTGTCAGTGAGCTGGAAACATTACGGAACCTTTCGTCCCGCTGAAGAATCCAAAAAACACTTTTATTAAAAAAAGAAATTATGTTTTTTTAGAAAAATTCAATTCTCGACGTTGGTTTTCTTCTTTTTTAATTAAAAATCATGAGACGTAGTAATTAATTTTGCGGGTCATGGAGAACAGACGGGCTTTCGCTATAGTAAACAATCTTGAAAGTATTTCTATTTAAGCTGGACCAACGGTCAGACGAAGCGGGATTTAAATATGGACAATAGTAACGCCGTAACTCGCGAGATTTTCTCCATGCAGCGTGTAAACGATGTCGAGGACCTGAACTAACAGTATACGGAAACGATAGTTCGTTTATTCAAATTCCTCGTGCGACGAGACTCGAATAAAATCCCATGTAATATTCAGGGTCGCGTCTCGTGAAATCCCGCGCGAGAGAACTCTCTTCGACTAGATAATTCATCGATACGCGTCTCGCAAGCCGTAGTATTTCACGGATTTACATCACGAGTCGATATAACCGCGAATTTACAAATGTCGCAGTTCGTTCGAAATTCCGTAGTCTAAGAACTTTGTGATGTAGCAAAACAAAAAAAGAAACAAGAAAAAAAGAGAGAAAAAAAAAGATCAACGACCGCGCGTTCTCTCGTATCTGCCCCTATTCAAAATTCAAGGCCGATGACCGTTCTCTCATCCGTGTGTGAACGCACGTACGAATCTTCGTTGTCGAAGCGCCGCGAGGCGATAACGCGGGCGGCCCGACATCGAACGAAAATTCGATACTCGATTCAAACGGTAAACGGCTTGTCGATTCTCAAGGACAAACGACGCATGTTTTATTCCCACGAATTACGAAAAATTATACACGTAGCATGGATGAGAAGGTGGGAGACGAGGGAATTGGGACAGTGCGTCGGAATCGCGCGAGTCACAATCTTTAAGAATCGAGCGAAACGAAAAATGGTCGTGAATTACGCTGAAACGTTTAACGATAATACGCGGTAACGTCGATTGAATTAAAGTTAACGAGGGGATACGAGCCACATTTGAAAATATGGCCGGATTTTTCACCGAATTTTAAATAAGAGTAGCGTAAAGATCGATTTTATTTTATATTTTTGTATTTTTATCATTGAAAATTGATTTGTTTTTTTAGATCGCGATCGAACGGAAGATGACCGAGCAACGACGCCGGAATCATTGCGCAGCAGTAGCCCGGCGAGTTCGCCACCGCCTCAATGGCAACCGTCGACCCCCACGAATACGCCACCCCGGCGCTTCATCTCGAGTATACTCGGCGGCGACATTCCGTACGGTAGCCGAGGTCACGTATTGACGAGAGCCGAACGCAAGGAATACAGTAGCCCACCGATCGCACCGACCGCGGACAAACCATTGCCCGGAAAATCGGAAAGACTCGAACTACCACGACCCCCGACACCCCCTAAGACACCCAGAATCGAGCCACCGACTCGAGTTTCCGTCATACAAAGGGTGCCACCACAGACTCAACCACCGAGGAAAGAACAAACGAAAATAGAGCTGCCGCATACACAGGAACCGGAACAGGTGAATTATTGATAATGATATACAATTATTTTGTTTTATTTAATCTTATTCTCATTTTTCATTGGATTTATTTATTATTAAGATTTTTGTAATTGAACTTGTTCGATAAAAATAATTGAATAATTACAAATTTCAGGATCAGCCGATCGACTACGCAGTACCGAAGAGAAAGGAAGATGTCGACGAGGAGAGAGGTCGCGAAGGTGCCAAAGCGTCCCGCACGATCGGCAACTCAATCGCGAGACCGATGCTAGCGATGCGACTGTCAGGACCCCAGACGGTTAACGCGGCTGCGGGTCACGGCAGATCGACGAATTCCGGTAACGGCGGTGGTGGTTCGACCGGTGGAAACGGCAGTAATACGACGAGCAACAGTGGAACCACCGGAAGTGGAGGCGGCAGTAATATCGGTTTTACGAGCAGTGGCGGAGGCGGTGGTGGAGGCGGCGGTGCGGTTGGCGGTGGTGCTGGTGGTGGTGGAATGAACCCCGGTGGTAACGGTGGCCGTGGCAATTACGGACCAAGCTCACCACCCACCGGTTCGTTGCCACCGTTCTATGAATCCCTAAAAGGTGGCAACAATCTTGCAAACTTTGCCAATCAGTACAACGGAACTCAAGGTAAACAATTGCAATTTCTCATAAATTTATATTCCCTATGTACGCAATTTCAATAATTCGAGTTTGACTAAATGACGAACATTTTTCCATTCTTCAGGAAATGGATTTTTGACACCATCGACGGCTGTCGGTATGGAATGCGACACGGGCCAGCAGGACATCAATTCTCAGCACTCGCAGTACGGTGCTCAAGAGGGGAAACAGTACTCTCTCCTGCAGAACGTTTGCGCGTCCTACGGACTGACGTTGAAGGAAGAGGAGGAAGACCTGTCGGCGTATAAGATACAACCGAACGATCTATTGTCGAGTCAGTACGGCGCGTACGACGTGACCGATTCGGGAATGATGGTGGACATGGTGACAGGAGCGGTAGTCGATCCACTCCAATTCACAGCCACTCTGACCTTCAGCTCACCCTCCGATCACACCGCCCTCCTTGAGAGTCTCAGCGACGCTGCCGATCTCTTCTTGCCGAGGCTACCAGCCGACGAGGGTGGCAACGATCTTCTCGAAGATTCGCTTCATTCACCGGCGTCGGCGGGTAGTGCCATCGGCCAAGATGGCCAAATGACAACACCGGTCGAACCAAGCGTCGATCCATTTCCCGAACACAGTATGGCCTTGACCCGTGGCTTCGACACATCGAGGCATTACAGCACAGCACCGCAACACTTCAACTCGACGAAACTTTCCAGCATGTCTTATCCTACCGGTGAATCGAGCTATCAACCCCTACCCAAAGAAAGACCAGAGCTCGCTCTTCATCTCAATCAGAATCAACACCAGAACGAGCCACAGTTGCAACAGTTGCAGATTCAAGTTCAGATGCAACATCAGCAGCAACAACAACAGACCGCTGCTACGTCACCGCATCAGCAACATCATCAAGGACTCCTCAGTCCTGGACTCAGCTTTACCGGAAGTGGTGAGTTTTCCATTAAATCGAGCTGAACCGATCGAATAATTTCCCAAGATTCCATTCCATCATTGAATTACCTCGTTCGTTTGATTTCGTTTACAGGACTCGAACTCGATTCGGGAAGTAGCGCCGGTGGTAGCCTGCCCAGTCCCGGTGCAGCGAGCTGTTCCCTCGATGCAGCATCGACGAGCACCTCCCCTGCCTGCGGTCTCATGGAACACGCCCCAAGTCCCTCGGGTGTCTCAGCAACCGTGAGTGCATCATCTTCCATCGGAGAATCTTCCGGGACTCCCCGTTCCGGTGTACTTCAGCAGAGGGTAAGCACCCCGGATTGATCCAGGCAAAAGCATACGACGATAAGCGCTTAACGCTATCGATCGATCGAATCATTTTTAAACCAAGTATTTGTCATCAACGGAATCGTCGAATCAAACGAATCTTTCGATTAATCAAAAGTCTTTGAATCGTCGTTCTTTAAATTTCGCCTTGAATCTTTTTATCATGCAATGCCAATCAACTTGAGTGCTTAATCCTTCCGCGATGATCCATTAATTGTTTATACGTATCGTACAATTCTCCGTTCACGCTAATTTCGAGCTCTTCGTGTTCGCAGTTGGGTCTACCCGGTGACTGTCAATTGGAATTCGTCAATGGTGGTCATGGAATCAAAAATCCTCTGGCAATCGAGGGACAGAGACAAACCTCGGTAACTCGGGACGAAGAACGAACCCCTCGACCACCTTCCGGCAAGGTAAACATCTTTTCCTGTTCAACATTTTTATCTAAACTTTGCATTGTCGATTCGTCCCATTCAACCGTAAACATTTTCAATCCTTTCCTTCCAGGATGACGATCCAAACCGTTTCACCTGTCGCGTATGCAGCAAAAACTTCAGTCTGCAGCGATTGTTAAATCGTCACATGAAGTGTCACAGCGACGTGAAACGTTATCTATGCACGTTCTGCGGCAAAGGTTTCAACGATACGTTCGACCTTAAGAGGCACACGAGAACGCACACGGGTGTACGACCTTACAAGTGCAATCTGTGCGAGAAGAGTTTCACGCAACGATGTTCACTCGAGAGCCATTGCCTCAAGGTTCACGGAGTTCAACATCAGTACGCTTACAAAGAAAGGCGCACAAAGGTACAAAAGCAATGTCAATAGTTCAACAATTCCATCTTCACTTATTTTATTTTCAAATCAATTTTCCAATGAATCTCGTTATAAAAAAGAAATCTTGTCCTCAGGTTTACGTGTGCGAGGAATGTGGCCACACGACGCAAGAGCCCGAGGTCCATTATCTTCATCTCAAGGACAAGCATCCTTACAGCCCGGCGTTACTAAAGTTCTACGACAAGCGACACTTCAAATTCACGAACAGTAACTTCGCCAACATGCTGCTCCAGGTGCGCACGTAGACAAACAAAAAGCAACAAACTCACGCAGATCGTTTGTATTCGAAAAAAACAAAACTTCCGCCATCTTGAGACGGGAAGAAAAATTAGGCGCGAGGGTAATCATCCGCGCGGGAGGGTTTCGATAGATCGATAGAGATTTTCTAACGGTTAGAACGCAAATATTTGCAGACTGAAAGAGAAAGAGAACGTAGAAAACGAGAATGATATTAGGGAAAAGAAGAAAATCGTGAAAAGAATTAGCTCTTAGAACACGTTGTGTGTAAATCTGCAGGGTGGCCTTTTGCAACGAGAGACGAGGGACTCGGACGGGAGGTGTGTAAAAGCGTCTTCGAAAGTTCTCGAGGCAACTTCGCGCCGGGCAATGAGTTCTTTCCAACTCGATCAGGCGTCGACGTATTGAAGAATAGCTTCGCGACGCCTTCCCTCCTGGAACCCGGAAGAGGACGAGGAACGGATAAACTCTCGAGAAAAAAGAACGAACGAATAAACAAATGAGAAAAAAGAAAACGAAAAAAAAAAAAAGGAAAACGAAATGTTACGGGGAAACCTCTGTTGAGATTTTATTCGTCGCTAAATATATTAATCGATAATGAAGTATAATCGTTAAGCCGTTGAACGAATGAGATTGCACTGCGAAATATCGCGCCAAGGACTCGGATCGAACGTTAACGGGACCGCTTCCCGCTCACCAATTTAGCAAAAAAAAAGAAGACAATAATTAATCGGGATGGGCTAATGAAGGATCTTTTTAAATAACTTTTTTTTTCATTCGACACAAATGAGATATATATATATATATATATATATATATATGTAAATATATATATATATAGGTGAGTTACGTTGCATTCCGACTTCGCGGGGCTTCACCAAGAGGTCCTTGGAGTTTTGTCGAATAGAATTGATATTCTTACTTCGCTCGAAAACATCAGGGACCTCTTGAAATCTTTCACTTTTTCGAAGATCCCAACGGGATCTTCGCTCGACTGACTCGAACAGAATTAGAGAAACGATTGCGAGATAACAATATAAAAAATAAAAACAGGATAATTATAATAATCGCGAATCCGATAGACACGGGTGCACACATTACTTCACTCACGGGTCGAAGATTGACGCTTTACAGATTTCCTCTCTCTCTCTCTTTCTCTCTCTTATCTTTCCTTCTATTTTTTTTTCTTGTTTTTGTACATTACTCGAATAATCGATAATCATTAAACGCACACCTTGCGGTAGGGTAACCTGTGATATAGGGAGAAGGATTTTACACTTTATACACGACACAATGAATTTTCACATTTACGTCGTACGGCATTAATCAACACATCTATACAAAAAGAAGAAGAAAAAAAACAAAAACAAAATTAAACACGCCGTTCCGACAGACACACAAGACACACGAGTATTATTTCGGCAGCGAATTTACATCGTCTCACACATTCGTAAACACAAACGGGGTTTCGTGCAATTTTTGCGGTGGTAGGAAAGAAAAAATGATTGATAAGATTTCGATATAAAAAAAAAAACAGAAGAAAGCTCGGGCAATCGACGTGCGGTAATCGAGGCGAGATTCGCCGATCCGGGCGTATCGGCAAGCTCGAATACCGTTCGCGATTAAACGATCGATTAATTATTAGTATGTATAAAGTTAAGTGAGAGTGTACAGTCGCGTAAACGAATGAGCGATTCGTTATATGAAAGAATGGAAGAAATAAAAAAATAAAAATAATTTCGCAGTTAGATATGAAGAGACTCGTGTTGATTCGATCTCGATCGTCCGCCGGGTGCTGAAGGATTGTCTATTATATATTTAATGAAAAAGATATGAAAAAAAAAAGAAACGTACGAAGAAGAAGAAGAAAACACAATTTCTTTTTGTATATCGCACATAAATGTAGTATAGTCGAATGGCGGGGGCGCGAGAGACGCGGTGCTTACTTCCTAATACGCTGGAACTTCCGGTAGCTCCGTATATTATACGATATACATTGTAAATATTATTAGACTAGCTATTTTTTTTGTTTTTTTTTTTTTAATTATTATTTAAATGATTAGAATAATATAAAAATCGTTGACCAGCCTGAGTATCGGACAACTCGATGAGGACTGTGACAGAGAAAGCACACTCACCATCGACTCTTGCCTCGAGCCGTAATCTTTCAAGACTGTAAATATACTTTATAATATCTTATACGATGAAAAGAAGTTACAAAAAGAAAACCGAGAACGAAAGACAAGATAGAAGAAAAACATCAATGTCGGCTCGAGGCTTTTGAGACGCGTCCAACACTTGGTCGATAACCGTTAGTACCTTGATTCGCGAGAAAAATTTATTTATAGTGTACAATGTTAAGCGTAACGTCGTGTGTAAAGTATAAAAGCGTGAATTATTCGGTAGACGCTCGTATTTGCGTTTACCAAAGGCAATACTCAAACGAAACGAAAGATTGTTATTATATTGAAAGAAGAAAAAATGAGGGACAAAAGGAAAAGTATGAAGAAAAATACAATGCGACGATATTCGTCGAGGCGCAATTCGCTATCTCTCGCTATGTAATTTTACGTCCAGTATTGTACGATATGACGTTTTCTAATATTATATATTATCGAAAGTATAATGGAAAATATTAATTATTACAATTGCTATATCACAACTATTGACACACGGTACCGCTATCGCATCACGATTACATTATATATTACACTATCCTGTATTAACTATCATATATTATTATTATTACTATTATTATTTTATTAATTAATATTATTATCATTATTAATATTATTATGAAAAGTATTTATCATCGTTAACTCTCGTTGTTACGATTTCCGCGACCTTTTTCTCACCTTTTATGCAGAGTCGGGCGACCCGGTAAATTCGTCGATTCGTGAATCTCGATCTAGCTAAAGTGACTGTACGTTTTTTGTTCGTCGATATGAGTGTGCGAATGCGAATGAGCGAATGAGTGTCGTGGACCACCGCGTTTTCCATTTGTACGATTGTCTTAACTTCTTCTTTCGTATTTGTATAAAAAAAAAAAGAGATGATAAAGAAACAAGGAGAAAGACCGTGAACTCGGGTCTCTCAACATTTGGATATTCGTTAGCTCTTAAGTGAAACATTAATCGATTTTTAACGGTAAAACGTGGTTACGCACTTTTGTGTATGTAGAACAAAAACCTGAAGAGACAATAAAAGTAATGTTACTTTCAGAGAACGAAGAAGGTCCATGAGATGATTTTTTGTTTGTTGTTAGGAAGAGGAGTATTGGAATCAAGACTGAAGTAAAAAAATCCATGCATTATCCAAAAGGCACTTGTGCAGTCTTTATTCAATCGAGTGGTACGATCGTGGAAGATAATAAGGAAAAATCATAAACAGTTGATAAACTGGACTAACTGCTAAACAACTACCCCTGGGTGTGTCTTATCTGCAACAGAGAACAACGTCGAATTCGCGATGATTGACATAACCCATCCGTGTGATATCTTCTCAGTTGGCTGATATGTTTTCTTTTTCTCATTTTCCTCTTGTGTTCTACTCACTACTGATAACGGAGCTAAAAGGCATCTGCCGGACGTATTTAGGCTTCGCCGGCACCTCTGGAGCTTTCTTTCGTCGTACAGAAGACGTTTTTCCATCGGTCAGACGTTTCAACTAAAAAGAAATACAAAACGAGACATTAGCGCATGTTAAATAGGTCCTGTTTTCTTTATTTAATAGAAAAATAAAATTTGTGTAACTCACGTGATCGTCGATCGCATTGAATTGCCATTTCCAGGTGTGATTGTAAAGAAACGGGCGATGATCGTTTCTCTTGTCGTCGGGCGTGTAACTCTCGACGAAACACGATGGCGTCATGATCGGCATTTTGTGACGATTTATCGCATAACAGCGAAAGAAGTGTTTCACTTTATCGGCGACCTGGCGTAAGGCTTTTTATTTACAAAAACTGAACCTAAAGTCAATAGTCTCGTCAGACTGTATAGTTTTCTACGAAATTCTTTCTCACTTACTTCCTGTGGTGTACATTCCCAAGTACTGACAAGTTTGCAAAACATCGAATATGGTCCAGCGCAGCTATCTTTCCTCAATCTACCAAATGTGCTGAGTTCTTTGTAGGTCATGCCCATGTCTACCTCATCGAGCTGAGCAAGTTGACCACCCTGAAGAGGCTCCAGTTCTGCGGTCGGTGGAGCTTCGAGAATCTTTGTTAAAGTCGTTATACCGTGTTTCGGACCGAAGTACCTGAGAAATCTCTTCAGGTCCTCCTTCGCTATCCCACCGATCGGATTTATATCGGCACTGCTGCAATCGTACTTCGTGAAATATCCTCTCAGCGACTCGTCCACGTTGCTGCTGCCGAGCACCAAAAGCCCACCTGGACGTCCTCTCACCCAGAGCATTAATTGTGCGAAGAGATATGAGATGACCATGCGAAGTCGAGCCTTGAAATAATAAATCGTACCGAGTAACAAATTGTGAATACTGTCAAATTGAAATTTACGAGCAACCTGAAGAATTCAAACGGACCTGGACATTCTGTAAAGCCAAATTTTCACGTGGTGAGCCACCGTGAACCTTGAATCTGGGTGCCATGTTTGACACCTGCTTAAAAATCCCGAGAATTGCGGACACAGCAGTATCGATCAATATACTGTGATGATAAGAACCGATCTGAGCCGCAAACTCAGCAGCACGAGATTTCGTCTCCGAGGAAGAATTGTCGGTGGCCATGTAACAGGTGACGAGTAGAGTATTGCACAGTTGTTTCGGGTCGGTTGGCACATACTCGGAATCTCCAACGATCTTTTGTACGTCCGAAAGTGTTTGGGCATCTATTTCACATTCAGTCACAGGATGTGAAATTTATTCTCACTCCTCGCAGAGTACACGTGGAAAATATTTCAAAAAGGTACTCCAAAAAGCAGCTTAGAAAATGGTGATTAATTGTGCCGTGGAGGTTGTCGATAATCGTATTCTAGTGTGAGATCGAAGTAAAGCGTTACCTCCGGCTTTGACAGCGTCAACTATCATCGTGCACATGGTATAAACCATGCAAGCTGTCGAGGCAGAATCCACACCACCGCTTAGAGGCAAGAAAAACCCTCCTTGGCAAGAACGCCTATTGCAAAAAACAAATGATAATAATAATTAGTAATATATTTATTACCAGTATGAATTTCTATTTTCTTTGCCGTTAATTATTCCTAGAAATTATTTGCCCTCACCTGAGATAATCCCACAGCCAACAAGCCGGTCCCATCGCCATCTCCTCTTCGGCTCTGTCGTAAAAGACAGGCCTTGTATCATCCGTGTCGATGGAAAGACCATACTCGATCGGCTGATCCGGAGCATTGAGATGATCGGAAGTCAGAGCGAAATCAACTTTGACCCGTGGATAAGGCTGTGATCGCGCTGCTGTGGTACATCGGGATTTTATCCGATTTCTGTAACACCTGAATAACGAAAACCAAAATAAATTAATCGTCTATTCTTCTCGGGGGTCGTTAAGGGCAATTTCGATCGTCTCACCTGATATCTTCGAGATCGAAGGTCGCCGTGGTGACTTCAATCTCGTCGAGGGAAAATTGTTTGCCGCGACCGATGATTTCTCCATTTAGAGTGATGCTCGACGATCCGTTGAACAAAATCATCCCCCCGTCGCATCCTCGAAAATTACTGTACATGTAACAACCTCCACAACGGAAGGTCGCCGATTTTACGAGATCGACTATTTCGTAAGCTTTTCGCAATTGGAAGAGCGATCCACTGGCTGTAAATTATCAATCGTCATAAATCCTTGCTTGAATTATTTATGAAGAGTCATCATCGATCACCTCTGTACCATGTCTCTCATCCTTAAAATGCAAATATCTAAGGAAACGCTGAAACTAACCGTTGGAAATAATTTCCACGCCATCGAGGGACATGGCGACGTTGGTGTTCGAGGCAGTCCATAATTCCTCGCAAATCTCAAATCCAACGCAAGTGTCTCTCGTCGCTATCACCGCATCGCCAAAAGGTACAATGTTCTGTCCGGTAACCTGACCGATGATCCTCGGTAAAAAATGATCTTCGACTGTGCGTTCTTTCGTCCACGCAGTGAACCAACGACTCTCGCGATACGGTCCAGTATCGCAGAGTTGTAGCTTCGGTCTTATTAATAATATTCGACGATTCAGGAAGACAACGCGACAATTGTACGTAACGTTTTTGTGCATAACTGGCATTCCAACGTCGATGAGAATATCCTCGCATATGGAGCTACGTAGAAGAGCAGCGAGAACCTCCCAACTGTGAAGCACCGTGTCGGGCTCGTGAAAATGATCCTCGCAGGTGTAACCACTGTTTCGACAAAAACGATAGTTCCAATTAAAATACGATCAATTTTCTATACCATGCAAAGTTTTATGCTATAATTAATTTTTACCAAATTTCAAGCTCGGGTCCACTACGAAAAGTCGCCCCAGCAGCTTTCGCTTCTTGTATGCTCTGAAGAATTCTTTTGTAATTGCCGTCGAAATCCATCGCCCATTGATTGAGGGTACAAACAGCTACGGTCACGGTACGACTCATCTTGACGAACTGCGAGGTTGAAAATAATCAGGTTGATACTGCAACAAAAATCCATAAACCTTGAGTTCCTATACCCAGAAATTGATTAAACGTCGCATCGATAACTCGGCTATTTTTGTTTATCGTGCTTCTTCTTAATGCCGAGGGAAGTAAAAGCGTGGCGATAAAAAAGAAATGTATGTATAAAAACCTCGCGAGCGAAGCGGGCTGTTCCAACGATTTCTGACTTTTGGCAGGCTACACCTTTGATTGATCAATAAACGCCCAGCTACCGGAGAAACTCGTTTCGAGAAATTCTACCTTACTGGTATGAAGACTATATCGCCTCATGGAAACTACATTGACTAACCCAAAGTACATTAGTGCTCGTACAACACATTTGAGAATTGCAATCAACCCGAGCCACGTTACATCTCATACTCGATATAGCAACAACCTGAATCTACGTTTTATGAGCGATGTGTTTTACCACGTGCTTTCTACGAAGAATATTCGAACAGATATATTAAAGAAACGTCGTGAGAATTTCCTCGAACTGTCCGAACTTTTGTTACATCGTTCACTACGTGTATCACTTTTGAATCGAATGGAATAGAAATTAGACGTCACGATAGGGAATTTAATCAAAAGTTGATAGATGTTAAAATCAATTGTATTTATTTATTACTCATTATACATGCAATTTTTGAAGCAATGTCTATTATCATTTTATTTGATTGGTTTTTCTTCAACTATCTTCAAAAGCCTGACGTTACATCAAATATCTCAAGCTGTGCTTCCAACTTGAATAATTATCAAAAATATGAAATATTTGATAACGAATATTACTTTGCAAGTTTAGAATTGAGGAACTTTGGAGGAATTAAGGAAGTTTAGAATTGAGAATTGTCACAATCGATGCGAAATATTAACGAAAATTTCACCGACAAAATAATAGAGTAATCTCAACGTCTTGTTAATCGGGATCGAAGCCTTTATACCTGTCTTTCAATTCCTAAATCTATCCGATACTTCGCGCTGTAAAAAATAAAGCTTTATGTAGAATATCGATGGAAGCAGTCGAACAGTCGAGGAATAAACAAAAGGAAAGAAAGAACAGATAACCGGATGTACATTAGCTCCGCCCATATAAACCTAGGTTGTCAGGCAATCACCAGGGTGCACAGTACAACTTTACAAACGAATCATACCGGCACTGTGGGTACGGGGCATATCCAGGCACAGAGCTCGGATCAACAATCGACGATTCTTAGACCGGACGATTTCATTTCCAAACCCTGGATACTCGTAGTAACTGCTACCCCGCTGATAAATATTTCTTACTCTCTTTCTCTCCCCTCTTCTTCTTCTTCGTTTTCTCTTCTTCTTCTTCTCATGTAATTGGACACTCGCTCGACCGCATCCCTTAGAAATTATTCATAGTGCCGCGGTGAATAATAACGGTGTTTTTATAAAGTACAAATTAAAAATAATAACAATAACGACAAACATAGATGTAGAGACAAAATTTGTGACTGATCGACATGAGACTAGTTTTATTCGCAAGAACGTATCGCAAGTCTTGATCGAGTGTGGCTTCAGAAATAAAGATGTTGATGGAGCCGTTGTAAAATTTAAAGTATTGTACGAAATATCGTATGATATAGACAGTAACATAGATAAGTAGAAAATTCTACAATGACGGATGAAGAAGCTACGATGCTGATAAATGTGTACGACAATTACGTCGAGACGTCGCTCGCTGGTTGCATTATCGCTGATGTGAAATATGGACAACATTATCGCGAGCAGCAAGGTCAGAGAATTGCAGGCTGCCCTGTTTCCAATTCAGCCGATACCAGGTAAGAACAATTCTTCGGTTCGATGACAATCGTTATTTACATATTTTTCTATTAATTTGTCAGTTTTCATTATTGTTATGGCGAGGTGGAAATTAATCTGTTTCTTGATTACATTCGGGGGGTAATTGTATCGGGGCGATTTAATTTGGGGCGTCAAAGACTCGAACGATTCTTCATCCCCTACGCGTCATAGGACGATGCGTCGAACCAGTTGGAGTTCATCGATAACGATTACACACCGTGTTCTCGGTAACGGTTCGTTGACCTATAAGCGAGTTAAACGACCAAGAAGTTTCCTTACACGGAATCGATCATTAAACTGTACAAAAACTCGTTGAGAGCGTGTTCTCGCAAGGATCTCGTGTTTTGCATTCTATCACGTACGTTGCCACCGGGCGTAAACCTACCCCTGTATCGTTCTACCCTCGTGCACTCCGGTGGACATTGCCATTTTACTTCTAAGGTCAGAATACTGCTCGTTTCTGTCAAAGCACGCCAGCATATTTAGAGAATATTATGAATGAAAATTCTAAACAAATAGCTGATTTGTATTAGTCCTAAATTATTATGATACGATACTTCAAACTTGTACACACCAAACAGTTTTAACGAATTGAGTTCTAGCCAAGAATTTTAAATCCGCTAGAAACCAGCACGTTCATGAGAAAATTCAATACTTCAAACTTGTACACACCAAACAGTTTTAATGATTTGAGTCCTAGACAAGAATTTTTAATCCGCTAGAAACCAACACGTTCATGTGAAAATTCAAAGCAAACCAGCATATTTAGAGAATATTATGAATGACAATTCTAAACAAATAGCTCATGTGCATTTTTCCTAAATTATTGTGATACGATGCTTCAAATTTGTACACACCAAACAGTTTTAACGAATCGTGACCTAACGAAGAATTTTCAATCCACTAG
>JAPYZU010002770.1:0-12345 GCA_030523005.1 Tryphoninae sp. B BG-2022a
TTCCTTTTTTTCCCCTTAATTGCTTACGTTCTCACAATTTTTTTTCTCAAAAACTGGAAATTCCCATGAAAAATTTGCCAATTAGTACGAAACTACTTTTTGTTCGGATCGAGTCACTTTCCAATCGCGACATTCGATTTGTTTCACCCTCGCCAAAGCTGATAAATAACTCGCGGGTTGTGCGAATGATACACCGAAGATAAAATAGATAAAACGAAACGAGAATTAAAGTAGTTCCTCGATACGCGATTATTCAATAACTTTTAGTATCGAATCGAGATCTTTAATAGAGCGAGTATGCTTATCGAATTCGTCGAACGACTTATTAATATCGTCGATGAAAAATCTCGTCGCTATGAATTTCGTTTTACTTTCAATTCAATGCTTCTCCCATTTTTCCTCAAAAAAAATTGATAAGATTACAAAACTTATCAAAATCTAACTTAACGATCGATGAGCTTCATTTATACAAACAAAATTTCTAAACACGTGTCGACTCGTTTGACTTCGTGGCGGAATTAAAAATACTTTGAAAAAATAATTATCATTTTATACGAAAATTTATATCGCTATTGTTAACACGTTCGATCGAAGGAAAGAAAACGAGAGCTTTGCCAACAAAAAAAAAGCTCTCATGCGCCGGACGAAAATCTGCCTAACAAGAGCAATTTACACACTCGCAAAGTACGTGGCATATACGTACTTACGGATAATAAAATACATCGAGTAGTCGGCGAGAATCCGTTATATTCTTGGCTCGCTAATTATAAGCTCATAAAGCTCATCGAAATATGTGGATCCCGGTAGGAGCTAATATATTTAGTCGCTATTCTATCGTAGGCCACTTACTGTTCTTTGCCTTCGTCACGAACTGTGTTTTCTTGCCTCGGGTCTCCCTCATTTCTCACTCATTCTCTGCTCTCTCTCTCTCTCTCTCTCTCTCTCTCTCGTATCGCGTCTTGTTTCAACCGGAATTTTATTCGCAGGTGAACGACCCGAAAACAAAATATCGACTCTGCACTTTGCATCGTCCTTCCACCATTTTGAGAGGACAAAAATATAGAAATATTTTGTTTAGAAATATTTTGTTTAGAAATATTTTGTTTAGAAATATAATCGTACGATCGAATTTCACAATGATAAAAAATATTGATCGATTAAAGATATCAATTTAGAACGATCGATAGAGCAGAGAAATAAATTCAAGGCGATCACGTTTCCCAATTTCGTTTCATCGAGCTTACACAGGCCCAGTGGGAAACTCCAATGTCTCGGTGGGAACTGACAATCGAATTGTGTAATATCAATCGAGACTACGAGACATTTTCACTCGTTACACGTCCAATATGGAATATTTAATGAGAAAAATAAAACGATAAAATTAATTTATCCGTGAATAAAAAATAAACTACGAGATATTTCCTTCCACGAATTAATCCAACGTCATCAAAAATCGAAGATCTCACGTACAAACGAAGAAAGAAAATATTCGATATAAAATGTTAATACGTTTCCTAAGATCGGAACGCGTTCATTGGAATTCACTTTGAAAATTTCTCGCTATCGATTTCCTGTAATTTCGTATTATCAATTAGAAAATTAATAGACGGTAAGCGTAGCACGAATTTAAAAGAAAATATAAGTAAACCAAGGAGAGAAAAGCAGCTTTTTCATCCATCACCCGAAGGCATTAAGTTTTTATCTCCCGACTGCGCGCCACGTTTGGCCCATTATCGTCAACGTTCGTTAGGTCCTACACGCGACGGAATTTGTTCCGCTAGTTGCGTTCTTATTACACATTTCGCCTAAACACCAACGTACACAAATTTAAAACTTAAGCAAATGAAAGTAAACGAGACGAATAAAAAATAATCAATTTGTCACTTCGTTTCTTTGTTTTGTTTTGTAGATATGTTTACAATAAAGAATGTTAAAGAAAATCTCGATGTTACAATTTACACGTCGTCGTATCGTGGATTACGAGGTACGAAGTATCCATTCGTCGTTTCTTTCCTCTCGTCTTCTTCGTTAAAGACGATTGGCAAACGTCGTTGACGTTTCAGCGACGTGTTTATTTAATGTGCTCTGGTGTTGACGTTTATTATGGGATAAATAAACGTTTCGATCAATTTTAATGCGTCATTGCTTCCACGAATTCTGTAACGAGATAAATAAACATAATTTTTTGGGAATGTGAGATTTGAAGCTATCGTGATCAATCGTGAATTTTGATTAATTCAATTTTATAATTATAATTGAGAATGAAAAAAGAATGTGAATTCAAAAGGTAAATTGTCGATGTTTATCGTTTGATTGAGCTTACCATCAAAGTCGAGGGTTCCTGAGCCATCAGCGTCGATCTCCTCGATCATCATGTCGAGCTCGTCGTCGTTCAGATTTTCATCGAGTTCGTGAAGAATGTCGCGGAATACCTCGGTCGTAATGTAACCATTGCCCTCTCTGTCGTACAGCCTGAAGGCTTCCTTGAGTTCCTGTTTCATCGCTTCAGTGTCGACGTCCTCCTCGAGGAACCTCGATGCCAGCGACGTAAATTCTTCGAAATTCAATTCGCCTTCGTCTGAAAAAGAAATTATGGATTTGTGGAAAAAAAAAATTTTTTTTAAAAACAGGATTTTTAATATTTTGATTGAAGTTCATTGATTTTTGTAATCGCATAACGATAATTGACCGATCAAATTTATAAATGTATTTTAATGTTACTAACTTTCGGGCTCGATTTCACTCAGAAGTGCTGCAAGTGCACGGCTGTCCTGTTGTCTGCCCATCATACCCAGAATCGTGCCCAACATGTCCGACGGTATTTTGCCACTTTTTTCTTGGTCGAAAGCGTCAAAAGCCATCCTCAATTCTATATATTTATATTTTTGTTACATTTTATGGGAGAAAATTGATTTCGATTAATTTTCTTTTGCCACGCCTGATTAAAAAAAAGAGTGGTTGAGAGTTTAAAAATTAATGGAACTTACGAGCTTCTTGAGCTTTGGTAAGTCCTTCCTGATCCTGAAAATTTGTATTGAAAAACAGTTAAAAAACGAGCAAAGGAACGAAGGAATTTATCATAATTAAATGAACACGTTCTGAGATTACATGCACGAAAAAAAAAAAATGTCATAAAAGATCGTCCCGTTTCCGTTACCATTTTGATAAAGGTTCACTCGTGTAGAAAATTGTTCGCCACGAAAATTTCACACGTTCGCGTATAGTAACTACGTTGAACCGACGTTTACCGCACTGTCGAACGATCGATCTCTTAATGGCTTTTCGAAGCTATCACACTCGTCTCTACGTACAGCCCTTAATGCATTAATCGTTGCTAAATTTGACGCAACGATCGATAGATCGATCACCAATCATCTGTCGCACGTACCCAGGCTATAATGTTTCTCAATTCGAAGATACTAGAGACGATTAAAAATAAATGCATCCTTCGATCGCAAATAAAAACAGATTAAATCCAATGGCGATACAATCGATTATCACGTATCATTAATTGTTATTTTTGTAATTTGAATTTGAATTAAGTTAAATAAAAATTTGAATTAATTTAAATAAAAATGTGAATTAATTTAAATAGAAATGTGAATTAATTTAAATACAAATTTGAATTAATTTAAATAAAAATTTGAATTAATTAAAGTAAACATTTGGATTAATTGAAATTTTAATCAGAATTAATTTAAAAAATATTTTAATAACGTAATTGCAAACTAATAAAAAAGAAACATAAACTGTAAAACTGTAATCAACGTGATTTCTTGTAATCACGATATGTAATTAACAATATTGATAACTGCCGATGACGAAAAAAAAAACAATAACAAGATATCTTTTTTTTAAAGTCAGAATTTGCTGTAGAAAATTGTGGCAATGATTGCCAAGTTCAATTATAGCGGGTTTTATCGCGAGAGTTTTCGTTGATGATGTTGATGACGATGACGGCGATGATGACGATGACGTTACCGGTGGTTGAGTTGCGCGTCCTTTAGAGGAATCTAGCCCATTGCCAAAAGCTCATCAGTCCAACTATAAAAGTGTTGTGTAGCTCTGGCAAGCGACTTTAGCCTCGATACACATACGCTTAACATACGAAAGAGACGAGCACATTGGCCAATCAGATAATACTTCGATGACTGTGACTTCTTACCTACCGGTTTTTATATATACATATATATACATATATATACACATGTGTATATATATATATATATGTATAAACATTTATATACGTATCATGTACGTGTATAAGGCTCGAGACGATGATTATGTAGCTTTTAAGTCCGTGGCAACTTGCTCGGCCGAATCGTACAAAAATAACTATTAGCAACTTTCCATCCAAATGGTTCTCGCTCTCTCGACGTTGCACTTTTCACGATATCACCCTTACGCCATATAATTGTATATTTACGTGACGAAAATAAAACCGATAGTAATTTATCGCTCGTAGCTGTCTTCGATCGTAAACAAATTTCCCTTTTACCACGAGGCAAATTTCTCAGACGAGCATTGTATCGTGTCCATTGTTTCAATAAATATGCAAGATTTATTTTCGTTATTTTATTATAGGTGTATGTAAAACGTAAGATAATATTGAAATTTGATAAAGTTACGAGGACTTAATGACGTGTTTATCATAATTTTGATTGTCATTATAATAGTTGTATCGATGGTCCATGGATCATATCGATTGTCCATGGATCATATCGATGATCCATGATCGATGGAATCATTTGTTCACGCAGCAATTTTTTGACAAATTCGAATATCAGAGTCGATCTAATTTTGTGAGGAATGATTTGCGCGATCGTTGAAATAAGTTGCCATATCCTGTTGTCCTTTGTTGGTCTCGATGGCGAGTGAGAGCGAGGGTATCGATCGATCGTACGATCTATGAGAAAGTGGCAGTGGCGGTGTCGGTGGTGGTTCTTCGAACTCATCGCTTTCCATGCACGTCGCGCAACTCCTCGCTCTCCTGTTAGCCCGCCAATTGTATAATTCACTAGGTGTCGCCTCGATACCGGAAACGTAACTAGGAGCACTGTAATGCGAGCTCACTCGCGACACTTTCGAGTCTTTTCTTCTCGGAAGCTCGCGAGGACTCGAATTTTTTCGTTCCAAGGTAAAATCGATCAATTTGTGATGTTGAATGGGCGTCAAATAAGCCGGCTCGGACATTTTCTTGGACGAATTGTTTTTAGAAACCGCATTCTCGTTGTAGAAATGTCTTCTCTCGGAGGATTTGATTCTCGTACCACGTGGCATCACCAAAGCATCCACACCTCTTTTTCGCACCATGACTATTCTCTTGCTACCGCTTAACAAACATGGATTCCTTCTTATGATCCAAAATGACATAAATATGGCGACGAGACACATTATTATGAAAAGAGTTACGACGCTCGATATCACGATGCTTCTATCACTTTTCGTTAACCAAGTATCGTCGCTCGACTCGTAGATCATACGAGTAGTCGTCGCTAAACAATTCAAAGGGGTTAACAACTTTTTCAAATCATCCAACAAACATATCGTATAACTCGTCTCACTCATGAGATTCGTTAGTTTGAAAGAGCCTCGAACATTTTTCACGCAATTTATCGTCCCCGATGATCTGGCCCCGCTACTTTCCGCCATCTTGTTATTCGGAAACCAAATTACCGAAGGTAGATTATCGTTTATCTTCAAATTAACCAAAACCTCGCCGTTGTCCAATGGATTTAATGAGAAATTCTTGTGTCCCGATGGGAACGCCCATTCTTCGATGGCAAATAATTTTCTTTTTATCGGAGAAATACTCGACAATTCATAATTTTGACAATTGAATTTCACATAATCCGACGAATTTTCTTCACTCTCTTCCGTCACGAGCTGATTCGTCGTCGTCGTCGTCGTTGTCGTTGGTTCCTGACTCACTGTGCTTTCCGTCGTATTATCGCAAAATTGTGCATTTATGAATAACAAAAATGCGTTATTCGCGGGACTCTCGCATGTTGGAATGTCCGTGAGTGCGTAAGGATAATCGTTCATCATACTTCGAATCCAATTTAATTGGCAATCGCAGTTCCAAGGATTTTGGGTCATTGATATTTTGAAATTTGGTTCTCTTATCAGAACCGACGCGAACACACCGGCGGGAAGAGTTCGTAACGAATTACCGGTGATATCGATAAGTTTCAACGTTCGCAAATTGTTCAACGAATCACCGTCTATATAATCAATCTTCGATTGACCGAGATAAAGTGAAATAACATTTGGTATCGAATTAAACAATTTCGATGATATTTTTCCGATTGAATTTCTCTGAATCGATAAAATTTGAACTTTCTCGAGAATGCTTGAGCTCATAATATTGGTAAATACCGTAACATCTTTCAAACAACCATTGAGTACCAAAATTTCCAACGAATCCGCCACGGAATTCAACAAATCGTTATCAGCCTCGTAAATCGTGGTATCTTCCATTTGAAAAGTTTTCAAATTTTTCAACTCGTCGAACGTCCATTTGTGCAATGCCCTTATCCGTCCCATTGTAACGTCGAGAGTCTTGAGATTCTTGTAGATCGTCGATGCGAACGATCCGTTGGAAAAATCCTCGATGGAACAATCGTTGAAGGACAAAAGTTCGATCGAATAATTTGCCTTGAGCCAATTACGTTTCAATGTGTTATCGGAAAATGAGCAGGATTGAAATTTCAATTGCTCGATCGAATTCACGTTTGGACATGTGACCTGAAATTCATTACTCCATTAATAATATTAGCTACGAAATATTTATTTCATAAAAATATTTTATTTATCGCAGAGTTCAGAAATCGTTGGGTCATCTCGTTCTCAAATCTGGACTCACCTTAAATGTTTCGGTTATAAAATCCGATGCCACCTGACCGGAGTCCAGCGACTCGGGAATCGACGAACAGGTCACAATTTTGCAAGATTGAATGCGGCAATAAGTGAATGATTTTTCCTTTTTGTAGAATCGAACATCGTTCGAACGTCCGAGCGATGGAACGACTGGCGTTAATTTTGAGGATTCGATAGAGAATGATTCGTCTTCGTAGTCGGAAGGTCTCCACATCGTTAAAATTAAGAGACCTACGCCACTTCCTATCATACCGGCGATAGCGAGCTTCCATTTCGTGGATATTCTTAAATAAAACACAATTTATTTTCTAAGCGCAAAGAATCTCGACGTAATTTTTCTTTCCCGTAAACAAGAATTTGAATAATTTAATTTGTCTAATTGAATAAAAAATATGATAAAGATCGAATAAGATTGAGGAGTAATGCATGAAATACAACGAAAGATTAAAGAATAATTTTTCAAACTCGAAACAACGACCAACCTGTCGAGTGATTTTTTCGTCAAACGCAGTCTTTCACGACGTTTAATGGAGAACATCGAGGCCCGAGAAACTATCGCGTCAATAAATGCAATTTCGAACTTTCGATACGGACCAATTACCGACATCTGGCCTGGCCTCTGGGTAAACGATAGTGAACGCTTGCTCTAATCTTCGCTTGCACACATGTCGCATGGATTATCCGAACGCACCATCGATACAATTTCTTTCCTTCGAACATTCATTATCATTTTCCTTGTGAATTATCACTCCAATACGCCTGTCCCTGAAACCCGAATTGGGCGAAAAAATTAGCGTGAGAAAAAAGGAAATATCGTTCATAATTGTTGCGATTAATTATTAACAATAAATTATTTCTTGGGTAAGAAATAATAAGCAATATCGTAATGAATATTTTCTCAATCGGACGCGTATCATAGACGCAATTCATAGGGCTTCCAATAATAGTAATAATAATAATAATAATAATAATAATAGTAATAAATTTTAATAAAATACGACGGGACGGATACGGCGGCGATTATTTATCGTCGACGTAACTTTTCAGCTGTGCTTATATTCTATTTTTCACGTTATCATCTATTGAAAAAAGTTGCAACACACGTATACGAGTACACAATAAGTTTTTCAACCTAGAACACGTCGTATCATTTATTCTCGTTAAGTCACGAGGCGAGTTAATTTATATTTTTGTAAATAAATGTAAGCGTTTGACAAAACGTATAAAACGACTCGAGCTATCGGAATTGAGCATAACGATCGAATTCATCCAGCTTCCAACATGTATATTCCTATCGGAATTGCGCTGTGCTTCGCTGTCGTCTCTGGAACATCGAGTCTTCATGAGGTAGGAAATCATATAAATTGTATTGCATTCTATTAAAAAAAAAAATTAATCTCACCTTTCTTTCCAATGCAATATTTAGTTGCCAATTAATTTTTCCATTTCATCGATAATTTTGTTTGTCTTTGTATTCGCAGATCCACAAGCGAATGACTCCTGAGGAAGTGCAGGAAGTTTTCAAGACGTCGTATGAAAATGGTGAGCGTTTTTTTTTGTTCGCCAGATAAATTTATTTCACCCCGAATATTTGTTTTGGAATTAAAAAAGAATTAAATACGACAACGTGATTTTATTACAAAAAATAAGACAAGATTGTGAACATTATCGTTCTCAGTGCCGGACTATAAGGTCGTTGGTATCGAAGTAAAAGAACCGGAGATGTACGAAGCAAGTGTAGACCTCAACCTCAAAATCGTAACATTCGATAAGGATATCAGCCTGTTGCTCAAACCTAGCAAAGAGTACTTGGTTGGCGAAGAAACTCCGGTCATGATCGCTACTGGGACACCCGAAGGCATCACCTATCACAACGATAAGAGCGTAAGTTTGCAAAAATTGACATCGACAAATGATAACATCAATTATATTCGATAAAATCTATCGACAGATAGTCAATTATACCACGTTATTATAATTTATTACAATTATTTTGGATAATGCGTCGAGTGTATCTCATTGACAGATTATGCCGAGAGTAGGACAATTGTTCCGAGACGAGACCACCAAAACGTCCCTCGTTCTTTCAAAAAATAATGAGAACGCTTACTCTGTCGTACGTGAACAATCATTTTATTTTTCTATATTATAGTAATAATTCATTTTTCATATGAATTCTCAATGAAATACTTATTTAGGAAGGATACATCGGATCGGAAAAAATGGCATTGAAACCCTTGCCAGCACGTTTTTCAAACACAATGCCGAGAAAAATTCGTTCGGCCGACGGTACCGTATCGTCGAGTAATTCAATTCCTCACGTTCTCTATAGTCCGAGTGAAAGCGAGTCGATCCAATATAAAGAAGGTAATAGTAATCGTAATTATTAACGAAAAATTGTAAACGAGAATTCCTTCGATCGATGACAAATCGTTATTAATCGTTCGACCAGTCGAAAATTAATTTTTTTACGCTATTATCAGCATTGACTCGTATGAATGACACCTTGTCGAAAATGTCAAAGAGGAGGAACAAGCGAAATCAACCCTTGACAGTCTATCCGGAATTGTTGGTCGTCACCGATGATAGCATCTATCGGTAAACAATACTTTTATTTGATTGCGGCATAAATCGGTTGCAATAAAAACGAATTAACGACGATGACTTTTTTAAACGGTTTATATCTCGATCGGCAGAGCACACAATTCGGACCCCGTACGTGTTGCCAGACACGTGATCTGTCTCTTACAGTCTGTCGATATATTGTACAGGAGCATTAAGGATCCGGAAATCAGGCTGAACATAGCGCGTATCGTCATAAACACGGTGAATAAAATTGATTTTATTTAACGTTACACCATCCTGATTCCTCGACCGTACGTTTGAGACTTGCCATAAATTTCAAATCTCTACAAATATGCGAGTGAGCCCAGATGTGTCGCAAGCCCTTACAGCAAATTCCCTTCAACTTGTAACCAAAAATCGACACTCGTGGATCGGCACGTTTAAATTTGTGACGGCTTGTTGTGGATTTCTCAAACGCGCGGTCCCGGCTTTTGACAATTTTCTAATTATTTACATTTATTCTACGATTGCAATGTTACAGAACGCCGAAGCAACACCTTTTATAAAAAAAAGTACGTCCGCCGGTAAAACTAAGGTTAGCGATATGTTGAAGGGCGCTACTGTACACTTTTTCGAGCAACAGGCTAAGATTCCACTCGACACCTACGATGGCGTTATAATAATGACAGCGTGAGTGACATTCTATATATTAGCAAATGGTTCAATCACCACGAATTCAGTGACTCTCGATTTATCTTGATTTCTTCCATTTTGCAGAAATGCCTTGATAAACGACAAGGGGACAAGAAGTAATTAATTTCATTAATTTACATTCAATTTTATTGTCGTATAATATTTGTAATGGAAGCGATCATTGAATGATCGTTAATCGAACGAATCAGCTATACAGAAGCAACGAACAAAATTGCAATTTTCTTTTAGTCGCTGGATATGCACATACAGACGCCATTTGCAAAAAAAGGAGTAACGCAGTTCCAGCAGTAGGAGTTTTCCACGACCACGGTACTTACACTGATCGAGTACCAGCCCACGAATTGGGACATATGTGAGCTGAATAAAGCTGTACTTTATTTTATTTACTTTATTTCGTTGAACATTAAATCGATGCAATTTTTGAAAGGTTGGGCTTTAAACACGACGATGACCCACCGTGCTCTAAATCAGATGAGTATATAATGGCCGCTCACGCCCAAGCACACAAAAACAATTGGTTTTTTTCACCGTGTACCATAAGAGCGGCTGTCAACATACGAGAGTAAACAAATTTTGGATAAAAAAAGATCTTTTCTTTCTCATGTTCCATTATGTATTAATCTATTTTATCTTTCCGTTTTGTTAAACAGGAAGCAATGTCTCTACAACGAACCTAAAAATATGGGAAGACCTTTGCGGTCGATATTACCGGGTCAAACTCTGTCTCGAGATAAACAGTGCCAAAGAGAATTTGGGCCTCAAGCGAAAGTATACGGGATTGACGATTGTGTTGGTTTGACCTGTGACAGCCTTGGCGATGGTAAACTCATTTTTATGGCAGTCGGGATAGCCGAAGGTACTCCCTGTTTCGACAATCACGGGGTAAGATTATTTGACTGTGAAATTTTCATTCTTTATCGCATTTAAGACAATTAAAAGGAAAATAAATTGCCAACGTATCTGTTTTGTCTTTTTGCAGTTTTGTTTGAAAGGTGAGTGCGTCGAGTATCCAAAAGATCGTGCTCCATACGGTTTAGTTTAAATGAAAAATTGTTATTTTTTAATTGTACGAAAATTGATTGGCTCTGAAATGGAAACTGCAGCCCGAATGTATTGAAATAAAAAGAAAATGTTCGATAAAGAAATATCATTATGGCGTTTGTTCCCACTTCCATCTCCCGATTCGCACAATATTGCGTAATGATTTTTACGTTTGCCGTTAAAATAACGACATGGCTTCATCAGCTTATGATCGTTTGCGGACAATTAATTTTTAAGCGCGGATTAGTGGAAACGTGCAATTGAACTATCAATCAAAAATCGAGTTGTGACGTTTTGCAATATTTCCCATGCATTTTTCAATTTTTACAAACATTAATTAAACGCTTCCTGACTTTTTTTCGAACTTTGCTGACAAAAAAAGAAGTTTATCATTAAAGTGTCCACACCTTATTTTAACCCCTTATCGTACAGGAAATTACAACCGGCTACTAAAGTTTTTCTTTATTTCACCTACGTTAAAAGACTTTTTTGTCAATTAGTTTCCTACGCGACGACAAAAAAAACTCTCCGTTACACCGCATTGCAAATTCCCTCGACGCAGAAAAACAAATATCATTACGTTTCGTGTACTTTTAGATTTCAGCTTTTTTCCCAAAAATTTCCAATGACAATAAAGTTGAATTCATTACCGATACTTGCACACGGTAAGATCCTTCCTTTACAATAAAAATAGTAAAAGAAAAACAATCGTGCAACGTTTTATCTTATATTTTAAAAACATAAAAAACAAAAGATTTTATAAAATGTAAAATTTCATCAAAATCTGAACCACTAGCGTCGTTTCTTCGATCTAACATAATATCAATGTCATGCTCGCCCTTTGTGGCTCATCTCTATATAAACTGTACTCGCAATCACCCACAATCGCCCACTTTATATACGAGGTGTGTTCAAAAAGTATCGCGAATTTTGTGTTTTTTTCAAAAATTATTTATTTATTCATGAATATCTATTGTGTTCCCTTCAAAGTAATCCCCATGAGATATTATACACTTGTGCCAACGGTTTTTCCAATCTTCGAAGCACTGTTACGGTCCGAGGGACTTGTACCGAAGAAATAATATACAAAACGGTTTTGTAATAACAAAACTGTTTAATTGATTTATTCGGATTTGAACGTGATAC
>JAPYZU010002771.1:0-13730 GCA_030523005.1 Tryphoninae sp. B BG-2022a
TCTCTCTCTCTCTCTCACACCCATATGCATTCTGTCTCTCTCAGCACGTGGTACGTATATAGCACATGCGCGACGAGCGTAGAGCTACTGATATATATAACTGCCATGTGTAACGTGATGATTCACTTACCCACGGGTAGACCGTGTAACGGCAATGAGTTATTGCATTCGCTACCGAGCGTTATAACGCAGGAGGGTACTAGTCGCACGGCGGCGGCGGCTGCGGCGGCGGCGGCAGTGATGATATATCGGTAGGATTCGTGTTTCTACCCTCTCGAGTGTATTCTAGTATGTGTGTGCATGAGAGTATTTTCGTATATAGTAAACTCTCTCGTCCTGCGATCAGAGAGTTCTGTGCAAGCAAAATCACAGTGTTTTCAGAAAACAGTTTTACTATTATTTTCTATGAAAACATATGTCTATGTATACGGGTGTGTGTACGAGGACGCGCAAGTGCCTCTGTATATCGACAATGGTTACTCAGGAAAATCGAATTCATCCAATGATAAATCCACAATTATACAGTGAACGCGTTATGTCCCGAAACAACAGAACACGCGGAGTGCTATTTGTAACCGAGTATAATGATTCGATTCTCAGCGTGGAAATCCCGTTGTTTCGACACGGACGACGCGCGATAAACATAACGATATGGGACCCAATCTGACAAAAACGATATATACCATATTCATTCGAGATACACCATTTCTGATACGACGAGAGAGAGAGAGAGAGAGAGAGAGAGAGAGAGGGGGGGATAGAGAGAGGGAGAGAGCTCAATTATAACTCCTCGTGTTGAATATTCACGAGTTGGGTGTATGGAAATTGAACCGAAATGGACATTCCAAATAGGGATAGAGCTCTATGGGAAATCGGGGTTAATGTACAACCCTTTCGTACACGGCTGAGGTATTCGCGAATGTTAAGCTTTCCGGTGATCATTACGGTTGAACTTTTGGAGATTAGTGTCATACTCGATCAAAGGTCGATTCAAAGACGAGGATGTGTGCGACACTCTCCGTGTCAATGTATACTTCCGTTTTCATGGTGAATTAACCTTCCTCTTTTTCTCTCTCCCTCTCGATTTTCGCACGAAGCTCGTAAGCTGGAATATGATCAACGTACTATTGCAAAACGCCAATCGTGGTTTCCGTTCATCGCACATATCCAATAATACGCTTTACGAAAGAGACTTTCAACCAGTGTGTTTCCTACGGCGAATTCCTACCTCTGGCAAGCTCCGCGTATTTTCTACTCACGCTTTAGTGGTAATAAGGCAAAATACATATGTAGTATATATACAGGGTTTCCCTTTTATGTTTGCTATCCGAAATAACTAGGGAATTATCGACGTCACAAAATAATTTATTAAACATAAATTGTACAAGGGGGGGGGGGGTGAAATGCGATAATTTGTTTTTAATTTCGGTGCAGGCGTTTATGCACAGTGAAGGTCACCTTCACTTGTTTAAATGCAATGAGACATTTTTTGTTGTACCATCTTGTAAATCACCTCAAGCCGCATGAAAATATTTGAGGTAAAAGTCGTTTTGTATATTTATGTATGTATTCATACCTAATTAATGTTCAAAGGAAACTTTAATTCTATCGTTACAGCGTTTCCGTTAGAATTCATTGAAAATTTGCAGAAACGTTCTTTAATGTCATATGTACATGTGTGTAAAATTTCAGGGGCATTTATCGACTCAAAAATCATGACATTTATTTTTGAAAATCGTCATTTTTCGCAATCTTTCATAACAGCCCGTGTTAAATATCGCAACATTATACAATGAGTAACTCGATTATTTTGTCGATGAAGCCTGTTGAAATTTCGCACACATTTTTATATGACATCAAAGAAGCTTCCATTTGTTTTTATAACAAATCTTATATAAAAAAAATTCATAATTTTGTTTATTAAATGAGAAATAAATTTTACGTAAGTTCAACTTGAATTTTGAGTACGTTGTTCTTTAGTCGATTTGTGACAACTTTTGTTAACGAAATTAAACGCCCAGAACACTTAGAATGTGAGAAAAAACGGCAATACAATTTTAATCACTTTCCTACCGATATGACTATCTTACCATAAGTTAGGCCAGCTTGTTCTTCACCACACATCCAGGCAGCAAGCCTTTAGAAATATGAGATTTCTAAATAAATCCATCCCATCGTTACTGCAGTATACATCTGTCTTCACATAACTACATTCTCTCGAGCGAATAAGCGAATAGCAGAATAAGCTAGAACCTGTGCGGTGTTAATGCCGGAACTATCGATATCGGCAACGGTCACGCAATCAAATTGGGTTCGATGTCGAATCGATTAGGGCGATCAGACTGGTGGAAATTGGTTCGTACTAAAATTGGATAAAAATTGATTACCAGTCCTGGCGCGGATACAAATAGTGTATAAATTTGTCAGGAAAATATAAACTTGAAAACATTTCCGGAGATAGTTCGAAATTTATTTTCGATCGAATCGTTTCGTTATGGTAATTTGGCGATGCAAGCCCTCGTATAAAATTGTCTTATCTCGAATAAATCTTTCGTTACAATTTCTCGTATAAAATCTCGCGATTTTTTTTCCATTAACGGAATTTTTTTGCGAGCACGCTCGTCTTTATAAGTTTTGCGCTTCTCATTTGGTCGTATCGCGTGCTAAAGGTGCGGCGAGGGGGGAATAACCACGGAAAAAAGAGCGCGGTAGTGCTCGAACGTTAAATCGGAAATCACGAGGGACGAATCCGCGCTCTCGATTCTCTCGGTACCGGGAACGGGGGAGTCTTACGTGCGACAAAGTTGGCTCGTTACGTTTCTCGGAAGCTTTGGCTCGGCCGCCCTCGACGATAACAAGATAAAGCCTCCTGCATAGCCGTTGTCGTCGTCGTCATTGTCGTAGTCGCCGTCGTCTTTCCCCGTGTGCTACTCCGGAAACCCTGGCCCCTATCCCTCTCGAACCCTCACTCGATATACTCGCTTTCTTCATCCCCTTATACACCCCCCCCCCCCACACACATCTTCCCTCTACCCCCTTGGTCTCTCTTTTTCTCTCCCTCTCCCTCTTTCTCTCTTTCTCTATGTGTGTACTTTCATTCGGATGCACCCTCGCACAGACGGCAGATACGGCTGCGGTAACTACAACGAGGTTTACACAACAGAAGGCAATACGTGCTGTGGTATACGTTCCGCGACGTCCACAACACATAACTGTCCTCCTCGCGTCTTGTACCACGAGCCAGCCTACCATCGCATACCTCTCTTTCTATCTAACCATCCGTGTAGGTCTCGCGTGCTATTCAACGTTGGACATATACCACAAAACGAATTTCGCGAAAATGGTGAGCCGCTGGCAAATAACTGCAGGGACACGCGAAAGATTCTCAACACAAATACGGCCGAACGTAATATTTACTTGATGGAGAGAACGGTATCAGATCTCATCCAAAATGCTCTTGACTCTTTTTTGTCGGGGGTGAGTATATACCCTGGTAATGAATTCATGTAGATTCATGAATATATAACAAAATGGTGGGCACATTACTGAAAAATTTATGGAATTGAAAGTAGGTAAAATGTGTTTTTTTGTGGAAGATTGTTCTCCGAGCATTGATCTCGGACTATTGTGACGATAAATGTCGTTTCTCTTTCTACAAAACTAGCTACGATCCAGGAATATAAGTTGGTGTCCTCGGAAAAGTGGTAAGATTGATAAGCTCCATTCTTGGATACGTTTCGGCAGGCACATTACTGTACAGTTTATCCAATTGAAAGTACCTTTATCAAAAAAACAAAATATGTTTTTTTGATGAAGATTGTCGTTCTCCAGCATTGACCTCGGATTATTGTGACGATGTATCATTCCTCTTTCTACATAACTAACTACGACCCAGGAATATAAGTTAGTGTCCTCGGAAAAGTGGTCAGATTGATACGTTTCATTCTTGAATCCGTTTCGACGGGCACATTACTGCAAAATTTATCGAATTGACAATAGACAAAATATGTTTTTTTAACGAAGATTGTTGTTCCCCAGCATTGATCTCGGACTATTGTGACGATAAGTGTCGTTCTTCTTTCTACAAAACTAGCTACGACTCAGGAATATAAGTTGGTGTCTTCGGAAAAGTGGTAAGATTGATAAGCTCCATTCTTGGATACGTTTCGGCGGGCACATTACTGCACAATTTATCCAATTGAAAGTAGACAAAATATGGTTTTTTGATGAAGATTGTCGTTCTCTAGGATTGACCTCGGACTATTGTCTCGATAAGTATCGTTCCTCTTCCTACAAAACTAGGTACGACCCAGGAATATAAGTAGGTGACCTGGGAAAAGTAGTAAGATTGATACGCTCCATTCTTGGATACGTTTCGACGAAACGAGATAGTCAACAATATGTATTACGGTAGTCTGTATCACGACGTTCGCTATTCACCTGACTACACGACCGTATGAAATGTACAAGCCCTCGGTATATAGCTTTATATATAAACCAGACATGTGAAACTTGGCAACTGCAACTACGCGCATTAAGGTGGATGAGCGATGCCCCGGTGTCTTGCTCGCGAGTTGATGGATTGCTCGATACTCGAAAGGCCGATATATACACACGTGTGCATTTATATGTGGCCAAACCCAGTTACACACCCCCAATATATATGTATATATATATATATATATATATATATACATGTATATGTATATATGTAACAGGTATCCATGCATTAAATCGCGGCATCACCGACGACCTCATCCCCATTCTGGAGGGTTTCCTGCTGGTGCATAACACACCTGCAGATGCAGCATATATGCCACTGCATGTTCTGCGGCATTGCACCGTATGGCGAGAGCATCGACGAACTGGTATGGTCAAACGTCGGAACGCTCAACATTTCTTATACCATTTTCCGCAACCCTCGTAGCGATCTACCCCTTGACTCGTTCGTCTTTCACGTCGACCCTTTTTTCCTCGTATTTTTACCCCTCGATCTTCCACACCTGGGATAATCGTTCTACTCTCCTGCACCACTCTCATCCGCGAGAGAATTACTCGCCTGGTTCACGTTCCTTACTCTGATCTCGCGATCTTACTTTACCCCTGACCTTTCTCAATGCCTGGCGCGAAGAGTCACGCGCGTTCGGTGCTCCCCCTGGGAAGGCACGTATCGACCCCCCTTCCCCCTTCACGCCCGACACACTTCAACCCCTTTCTACAACCAGCGAAAAGGCTTTCTCTTCCCTATAAATCTTGAATAACTCCTTAATCGTCGGTAGGTCCTTGATATTTAACGGCGGTAAAGACATTCGGCAATTCCTTTTCTCTGTCTGTTCGTTATTAATTAGGCGCTGGCGATCATCGCTCAATGATTACTCGAAGCTCTTACCGAAATGTCAGAGTCGTCAGTGGTCTGTAGCTCTTGTGACTGTTGATGTCCTCCATTGGCGTACCCCAAAAATCATCAGCGAGCACACTACCGATCGAGGTTTGCGCGAGAACGTCCTTGTTTCTCACGACCGCGGGTATATCGTCGTGAACAAAGTCACCTCCTAGAGCGTTCAGATAACATCCAACTGCCACGAGGGCGACAGCGGCGTAAATGCACCAGCCGGGCGGTTCGTTGCTTTCGTTACCGGTCTCACCGCACGAGCCCGAACGAGTCGACCGTTTCGCGTGACAGCAACAACCATTCCCGCTTCCGTTTCCGGCGTAAATTGCGTTGTTATTACGACGCTTCATCTCGAGATCGTTTATTGGTCGTCTCGATGAACACACCGATTTCCACGATGAATTTCTCCTCTTTCCTTTTTTTTTATCCTTCTCTCTTCGCCCTTTTTATATCAGAACGATCGCGAAATAAACACGCAACGGTTACACCGATCTTTGGCACTTGATCGCCTAGCGGAGAGAAAAAGTAAACGATAAACGATGACGTCAAAGACGCATCGATCTGGGGCGCATCACAAAATCATCGTTCAGGATGAAACGAGCAAGACGATGCGTTAAATCGCTGTTACAAAAATCCCGAAAATCATCCTCGAATTTGCGCACATCGTTGCGGATAATACCTCGAAACACTTTCTTTTTTATATCGCTTTACCGATCTTTCCTTGCCCAAGACGAATATCTTCACTTTTTCCTTTTTGAAATCGTATCACATTATCACTTTATTATTTGGCAGGCAAGTTTTCATCCCTTAGATTCAACGGAGAGTACGAGTCGGACTTGATCGTAATATTCGCACGTAAATCTCGTGTAAAAGGGAAACGAAATGAAAATTTTATTATTGCCAAGCGTTGGTTCGAAACGTTCCGCATAAGCGAATGAATCGCGAGGATGCAGAGAAAACGTGACTGTGCGTGGTTCGCGTTGATCTTCACTGCATTCGGGTGAAATCTCCTCGAAAAACGTGTAGTGTTTTTTCCTTATTTTTAGGGAGTTATCGAAGAATACGGCGCGTTGTGCCGGAGGTGAGATCGCCGATACAGCGGGTGGGTCGGTGACCTACATCGCGCGAAAACCTTAGCGTTGTATGCACACAAGCGTCGGGAGCGAAACGACCTTTTGCACTGACCCTTTGGCGAGATCCGCGGGTTTCTCGTTTCTCGAACTCCGGGCGTCGCGAATCACGATCTCGGACACGATCCAATTTCCGATGTTCGACGACGCGAAATTTTTCGTACGATCGTTCCGTCTCGATGTTCAAGAAATAATGGAGAAATCGTTTTATTTTAAACGAACTTCTTGAAACGTGAGAATGTTCATATATTTCCGCAGTTTCGATGCTCTCGAGTGATAACACGCTGATAACACGCTCACTTGTCGCATCGACGGGTACAACGCATCGATTTTTCATTCAATTCTATTCACGATTCCATCGGTCTTTCAAACAACTCCATCGCTCGATTATACCAGCGATCTTTCGTATTTTCTCACTCGTACGAGTAAATTTCCAAGATCATTGTTTTTAAACGAGTCGTTCTGAAATAAAGTGAAACTGTAATTCATCGAGACACAGATGCGTATAATTCGTACGATCTTGTTTCAATCGAACGTCATTGAAATTTCGCGAACTTCGAGCGATCGTCACGAGATACGCGCGCGACGATTCAAAGAAAACCGGCGCGTTATACGAGAAGTAGTCGCGAGTTGTTGCGACTTGCGATCAAACGCGAGACTGAAGGACGAAGGCATCCGCCCGGTTATATACCGGGCGCACTCTGACCCGCAAAGCTGCGCCCGCGCACGAGCCACCCCCTAGGTCTTCGCGAAGCACACTCTCCCTCTATCCTTTATCGCTCGACGTGTTCCTCTCTCTCTCTCTGTCTGTCTGTCCCTCTCTCTCTTTCTCTCGTTTTCTCACTTGCGTGTACACTTTCCACAATGCTTTCTCACGCACACTCCTAAATTCCGTGTACTTCGGCCTTTATCCCTCTCATCCCATGTCCTTCGTTCCTCTCCCTTTCCTCGAACCACCCTTCTCAGGACGGGATACAAACATTTGTTTACTCTTGTCTAACCTCGGTATCGTCTTTAAAGTACATACGCGGATCCACACACAGCAGGGGGATGCATCTCTCGGTCGCGTTGCGAGAGTCGACCGAGCTTTGTACACGGGACAACACCTGAAGAACATGCCCGTGAATAATCTTTTCTAATTTGGCCCCCGCCCCGAACAGCGCGAATAAATCTGAGTATGATTTATTAACGGGAAGTTAAATTTCGTCGACCTTAACGAAGAACTGCGAACTTTGCAAAAACGTGTTTTTTTTGCGATTTTTCGTTGAAAAAGTTTTTTTTTTACTTCGCGTATGCAACGAGTTCTACGCTCCGTTATTAACGACAAGGAGCTGGGATTTACTCGCGAATATACGATACAAGCTTCGTGAGTTATCGACTTGATTCTTCTCTCCCTATTCATACGTTTGAATATCGAGAGGCTCGCTTCTCGTCCACGACTAATTTGCAAAGTTGCCTACTCGACTCGATCTGTCGATTGGAAAACATATGTTACAGTATTCGGCTTAAATACAACGAATATTAAATTCTGACGAGAAATATGCAATCGTAGTTAATTATTTCGTACAATTTTTACTCGCACACAACATATTCGTATACCAATTACAAATGCTTATTTATGCCATACTTTTAATCGTCGCTAAATTATACATAAATATAGAGGCTCCCTTCTCATCCACGACTAATTTTCAAAGTTGTCTACTCGACTCGATCTGCCGATTGGAATACATACGTTAAAGTATTCGGCTTAAATATAACGAATATTAAATTCTATCGAGAAATATGTCATCACAGTTAATTATTTCGTACAATTTTTACTTGCATACAACATATTCGTATAACAAATACAAATGCTTATTTATTCCATACTTTTAATCGTCGCTAAATTATACATAAATATTATTAACGGTTGAATAATTTAACTATGTTCTTTCACGTTCTTCTGGAATTAAAAAAGATCAAATTAATGAACCAATCAAACGTAATCGAATTTGATACGAGTATTGATAACGATAAAATATGACAATCCTATACAAAACGTAAATTAATATCGGTTATTATATTTTATTATCGAAATGAAACTTCATTTAGGTATTAATAATACAACACGAGTAGTATAATATTACGATCGAGTATCTTTTGCAGTTCATTAAAGAATCATCAGCGTAGTCGTAGTTGGGAATTTGCGGTCTTATCGTATAATTGCATTTTAGTCATTCGCAGCCGGGAATGCGAGGGACGGTTTTCCCGCTATGTTCTCTGGTTCGTATACCTATCTATCTATATATATATATATATATATATATATATATATATATATTTGCTATGGTTTAACGGGACTCGCACATATGATCTCCATCCCACATCCGTGTACCTTCTCCCATCATTCCCGGCAGTTTCTCGTTCGATTTATCTGTCGAGTCAGTTGAAAGAGGATGTTAGTACCGTAACACTCCGGAATTCGATAGCCCAACCTTCCTCATTTTATCCCTGTTTTCCTGATCTTCGTTCAACGTTATGCTTCCTATCACTGGCTCAAACTCCTCCCTCGGCAAGCTCCGCGGTTGAGTTAGGACTCATTGTGATTGTATGTTGCTCAGCACTCCGAGAGTATCTCCGATCCTCGACGATTACCCATTCGCATATCCCTCCTCGAGACCAGATGAAAGAGGGTGCGTCCCGGTCTACAGGCGAAGGGCGGTATCGAAGGATTTTGGTCCGCCGGTCTGGTTTGTGGTAACGAGTGGACGATTTCACGAACTGACGACGAGTACGACGACAAGGAGGAGAACGACAACGAGAAGGATTCCTTAACCGCTACAGCCTCCTTGGCATGAGTGGTGGCTCGATCTTGATGACCAGTTAAATGTGATCCTCGCTGTACGTTCTACCGCAGACTGTCGAGAATTACTCCGGATAGCTGTTTGGCTTGCACGTAGTTTCGGGACTTGATACGATCTTCACAAAAAATCGGATTGAACAAATATTAATTCAACAATTATAATTTGTTTATTCTTTATGAAATGTAATTAAATTATTCATTTAATTATTCGATCGAATCTTTATGAATATATTTTATTAAAACAAATCTTACCCTTCGTTAATTACACGAATCTTAATTATTTCAGTAATTCATCTTCGCAAATCTCATTGTTGTAACGTGTGAAAAAATATCAATCGATAAAATTGGCCAACCCTCTCGTTATTCCCACGAGGGTCGGTAGTCTTTTGAAACTTTGCTCTAGGGTTTGAATTCGAAACATTGCGCAATTCTCCTTGGTATATCGCTAGAGAGAGTTGGGAGTTGGCGAGTACCAGAGAGCTGACCAAATAGCGATACGAGAATTCTCTCGCCAAAGCCACTGTTGATGGGGTTGGCGAAGAAGCTCTTTTGCAGCTCGATAATAAATTCACACTTTCGCTTCGGCAATTGACTCCCCCTCGTTTTCCGCGTCGTGTAGTCAAGCGCACTGATGGTACGCTGCTTCTTCGTAACGCCCAGGATTCCCGATGCAATCTCCGATCGCCTTCGTTCGCTGGCTTTCGTGTTTTTGTATATGGCAAATATATATAATACATAAGTAAGTAAATATGTACATCTACAAACTGGTAAAAGTTTCATGGTCTCGGTTGCAGAGTTTCGTACGAGTAGGGTGGTATTGGTGAATGTCCGCAGGGTGAAAAACACGTGCCGAGCAGTTTGGGGAAAGGGGAAGGAGCTAGAGCCTAGTGTAACGTCACCGGTCCTGGGAAATCCCAACGACACGACAACGACGACGAAGGAATGGAGACCGAGGTCGTAAGAAACGAGTACGAGGTGGATGACATGACGACAAGCGCCGTGGGTAAAGCCGGATTAAGACCACTCTTACTCAGACTTGTCGAATTACCTCACGACGTCCTTCTCCCTATTTTCGTTTGGTGGTTGCTGGCTTTTGCCCCTCTCTCATTCTCTATCTCTCGTAAGACAACGCTTCGTATAAACGCGTCAGAGTCATCTTCTTCAGAAGAATTTCCAAGAAACATTTTTCCCACCCCTCTTACACAGTCGGCTCGAATCCGACTTCTGACTTAGCACGTTTCTTTTTTTCCCTCTTTCTTTTTCTCTAAGTACATACCTTCATCTTCGTAGTCGTCGACGTCGTTCTCTCAATGGGACGAGCGACATCGAGATTCTCATCAAACGTTTCTTATCGTCGATGAAAAAAGAAAACTTTTCGTTTTTTTTCGACACTTTACATTCTGAATTTTTGATCGTAGGATTTTCTGGGAATATAAGAAAATTAGATCCACGATATTTCGAAGAATACGTATATTTTTTAAAAAATTATCTCGCGTGATATTTCACGGCGGTGCTGTTTTTTTTACGATTTATGAATTTGTCACGTCTGTAACGGTGTAACGAGACTGCCGGAGACATTTATCATTCTCGAATTCAGACGCTGGGTAGGTACGTTCCCGTTTACATACCTTTTTCCGTTCTACTAATATCGGCGTGTTTTCTCCAATGGCTAAAAGATCGAAGACCAATAGGACGTGGCACGATTCATCATGCCTCGCGTTTTGTATACGACAACGTAATACGAACGGGATCTCTTTCTACGTTACGTACACAGACCCGTATAATGTATATAAATTTGCTCTCGTGTTGCAACAGCGGGTAGAGAGACGAAACACCCGGGACAACTCTATTTTTTTTCCTTCCGAACGTGACGTTGATTCTTTCATTATTTACGAGGGTTATAATTGATATCGGGTAACCGGAGAGAGGGTGTCTCACGTTCCGGGTTGGAAATGGCAACACCAGGACCGAATGATCGTTCAACTGAGGCGGTTGATTAAATTATCACGGTGAAACTTTCAGCACGAACCGGACGGGGATAAATTAGCTAGGCAATAATGCTCGATCCATTTTTTTTTTCATTCTTTTCTTCCACAACTATTTTTTGATATTCGTTGAAAATAAATATGACGTGCGATGTTGTGTTTCGATGTGAATAAATCTGTTCGTTCAAACTGATTCGTCGTGAAACATGAGTGAAGTTATGAGAAAGGGGATGAAGAGCGAAATGGAAAATGGAGGAGATCTTCTGTGAGGTGGTTTCGGGCTATACGCGTTTGTCTCGAGAAACTCCGTAGCGCAATGGTGGTTTGCGTAACTGTGCATTTGATAGTATCTCGAGTGGAAAATATAATTATCTCGCTTAGCTCGTAAGCTCAACCTTCTCCAATCTCGGGGTTGATAGTTACAGAGGGCATGCACGCCAGCTGGCTTTCGTCGGTTGTGAAGTCTTCGTTCGCATTTTATTAAGTAGGTGAAAAAGGCGACGGTGGCGCTTTATTCTTGTCCGAACAACGTGTTCGACTGTGGTATATACGTTCGAGTGCAAAAATTAACGAAATATTGACATCTTTGCATGGTATAACGGGTTCGCGTACGGGCGACTAAACCAATTATCTTTTAGTTCAATTGCAGACACGTTTCTCTCTTTTTTTTCCTCTTTTTCTCTCTGTCTCTCCCTTTCTCACTCGTACAATGTGCAGCCGTTAGAGCGGTTGCCGCGATGAGGGTGAAGCGAATTCCGCTACAATTGTGCACAAAGCCCGCGGACGACCTGCATCCGGCCGCGGATTTGGCGAGGCTTGATTGAATTTCTCTTCCGTCTGGCTTGGCGCATTTACGTTGCCGTATATGCCATTGCTCGTACTGTGCTTGAGAGCGAGAGAAAGGGGGAGAGAGAGAGAGAGAGAGAGAGAGAGAGAGAGAGAGAGAGAGAGAGAGAGAGAGAGAGAGAGAGAGAGAGAGAGAGAGAGAGAGAGAGAGTGAGTGAGCAAGAGAGGTAGATGGCGAGAGGGAGCGGAGTTTACCGCTCGCAATCGTAATCCTAGTGACTCTCTCATCCCTCACCACTTCAGCACTAGTCCGGGACTCAAGGATAGGTTAGGCCATGACGTGAAACAATAATTCTGAACGGGAGTCTCGGGATCGTCGCAATTGGGAGCCTACGTCATCAAACCTTCGCAAGCTTCTCACTCCTCGACATATCAAGATTTGCGAATTTCACACGACAAACTTGTTTACAATCCATGTATAAAATACCTAATAATAATAATGATAGTAATCATACATTTAAACTACATATAAATATAAATTTGGTACTATCGTACGCAGCTTCTCGCTCCTCGACATATCAAGATTTCTGAATTTCACACGACAAACTTGTTGACAATCCGTATACAAAATACCAAATAATAGTAATAATAATTATTATTATACATTTAGCTATATATAAATATAAATTTGGTGCTATCATACGCAGCTTCTCACTCCTCAACATATCAAGATTTCTGAATTTCACACGACAAACTTGTTAACGAATAATAATAATAATGATTAGATATTTTGTACACGGATTTTAATGATTATTATTAGGTATTTTGGATACGGATTGTTTTGATAATTATATTATATATACTATTATAGATACTATTGTATTATAGATAATAGTAATAATTATTATTATACATTTAGCTATATATAAATATAAATTTGGTACTATCCTACAGAGCTTCTCACTCCTCGACATATCAATATCAAATAATAGTAATAATTATTATTATCATACATTTGACTATATATAAATATAAAGTTGGTACTATCGTACGCAACTTCTCGCTCCTCGACATATCAAAATTTCTGATTTTCATACGACAAACTTGTTAACGAATAATAATAATTATTATTAGATATTGTGTACACGGATTTTAATGATTATTTATTATTATACATTTAGCTATATATAAATATAAATTTGGTACTATCCTACAGAGCTTCTCACTCCTCGACATATCAAGATTTCTGAATTTCACACGACAAACTTGTTAACGAATAATAATAATTATTATTAGATATTTTGTACACGGATTTTAATGATTATTATTATTAGGTCTTTTGAATACGGATTGTTTTTATAATTATATTATACATACTATTATAGATACTATTATCGATATTATTATATTATAGATAATAGTAGTAATAATTATTATACATTTAACTACATATAAATATAAATTTGGTACTATCCTACAGAGCTTCTCACTCCTCAACGTATCAAGATTTCTGAATTCCACTCGACAAACTTGTTTACATCTGTATATATAATACCTAATAATAATAATGATAATCGTAAATTTAGCTACACATA